>JAIPMN010020158.1:0-44840 GCA_020650975.1 Apostichopus californicus
ATTTATATATATATATTTAAATGTATATTAGACAGAGAAATTGCAGAGAAATAAGATATGAATCATGATTGACAAATATGACAATTATGAGTCATATCTTATTTCCTTTTCTATTTCTTTTGGAGTGCACATGGATTTTCTTTACAATATATATTTATATATTATATTTTTATTTATTTGTTAAAAATAATTTCTTTCAGTATTTGATTGATATCAGACTAGATGAGGTATGGGGAAACTACCTGACAGAACTGATCATAACAGCAGGCTCTCTGCCACAAAATCCGTATCCCAGATTAGTCTCTGCCATGAGGAGGGCAGCATTCAAGTAAGTGATCTTTGGTAATATGCTTGGTACTTGCTCATCTATATTTTGACATGTTTTGATAAAGGAATGATGACATAACAATGAATGAAGAAGACTTGAAAGGTTATTTTCTAGATTCTCAAGGCATGTTTTCTCTATGAAGTATGAACTGTTGTTCTGCACAACCTCACCTATTGAGCACTTATTTGTTACAAGCTTGTCCTGTAATCAAAAACTGGTTGTGGAATTTATGACTTGATGATGATACAACAGACGATGAAATGAGAAAATTACAACAGACTTGATGCTGATACAATAGACTTTGAATATGATGATACCACAGACAATAGAGTATGATGATACAACAGACAATGAAATGAGATAATTACAATAGACTTGATGCTGATACAACAGACAATAGAGTATGATGATACAACAGACAATGAAATGAGAGAATTACAATAGACTTGATGCTGTGACAACAGACAATAGAATGTGATGATACAACAGACAATAGAATATGATGACACATCAGACAATGATACAAGAGAATTACAATAGACTTGATGATACAACAGACAATAGAGTATGGCGATACAACAGACAATGAAATGAGAGAATTACAATAGACTTGATGCTGTGAAAACAGACAATAGAATATGATGATACAACAGACAAAAGAATATGATGATACAACAGACTATGAAATGAGAGAATTACAATAGACTTGATGCTGATACAACAGACAATAGAATATGATGATACCACAGACAATAGAGTATGATGATACAACAGACAATGAAATGAGAGAATTACAATAGACTTAATGCTGATACAACAGACAATAGATAATGATGATACAACAGACAATAGAGTAAGATGATACAACAGACTATATAATGAGAGATTTGCAATAGACTTGATGCTGATACAACAGACAATAGATAATGATGATACAACAGACAATAGAGTATGATGACACAACAGACAATGAAACAAGAGAATTACAATAGACTTGATGATACAACAGACAAAGATGTAGTAAGCTTGCAATACATTCATGCTTTTCTTTGAGTGATGAGAAAACATCACATCACTAAGATATCCAGCTGCATCAAAATATATCCAACAGATTGAATCCTTTCTATTACACTATTACACTAACCTTCCCCCTATCATGTCAGCTTGCTTTCTCATTCTCTATCATATTCTTGCGTGTACAGGATGCGGCTGATGGGTAACAGTGATGAGCGTCTAAGGAAGCACTTGTTGTCTGTAGAACCTCAAGTAGCGGATGCTAGACTCAACCTCTACGTGTTACCTGAGTGTGGTGTATATGGCCTGAAGAGTGCTCTTGTAACAACTAACCAGGACAAGATGATAAAAGTTCTAGAGGTGGCTGATGCTGTTTCTAACCATGAGATCGGCTCACAGAGAGGAAAATTTGAAGTAAGAATTTTATCGATGAGATTTTGTTTCAGGTAGAATGAATTTCCTCCTGCCATTACATTTGCCTCCTTGTTGCTATGATAGCACTCTGCATGTGGTAAAGCTTGCCTCTATGCTAATACAATGGCACTATGTTAAATTGTGAAAGTGCCTCAGAATAATAAAATATTTTTTTCCTTCTTTCACTGCAAATTTAAGCTGACTTGATTAAAGCCTTTGTGGATAAAAACAAGGTTTCCATTTGATTTTCAGTAATGGCCATTATAGTGTCTATTATTATTTTTATTTAGGTTTACAGTCTTGTTCAAAGCCAAGGCCCTCTTACACGACTTTACAACTTAACCCTGGTCATTGGTAACTTGTCACACCTACACACCAAAGTGTGCACAATTCAATCAATCTCTCCTGGGGCACCACAGTGCACCAAAACCAAGTGTCCCCCGAGGGACTTCCCATAGGGTGCTGCCACAAACCGGCGCTCGCAACTATATTTACAAGTTACCTCGGAATTCCCCATTTATACACCTGTGTGAAGAGAGGCAATGGAGATAAAGCGCCTTGCCCAAGGACACAATGCAATGATCTGGCCAGGACTCAAACCTGTAATCTTTAGATCACTGCCTTAACCACTTGACCACTCTCCCTCTCTATCAGTGCAACTATGTGTGTTTAACACAGTATGCAAAGTTTTAAGGTCATATGAAGTTGCACTATATCACCACAACAGTTATTTTGACTGATTTCATATATTACTAAATGTTTCTGTATAACTGTTTTATCATTAAATTTGATAATTTTGACAGATTTCGTCTGGAATATCTCTCACTGGAAGGACAGTATTCTATGGCAAGACTGTCCCGTATGTTTTAAATCTTGAACTTCATAACCATTTCTATATCAAAGGACCTCTGGGCACAGGATCTGAGGCCCTACAGCTGTTTGCTAAGCTTGGTGAGTCCGGAGAGATCGTTGCTTTAAATTGAGTTTCCGTTGACTCTGGTAGATTTTTCGTACAGAATTAATAAATGATAAAATAATCCCAGCAGTTCATTAGCTTGACTGAGTCAAGGAAACTTCCAAATTATCAAGCAGCAAAAACGGAAAGAATAAAAAAAAAACTCTGCTCCGCTTTATGTGGTCAATATGATATTTTACCGTGGTCGGTACAGTAGGTCCCCAATAAAGGTCAGGGACATGACTGGGTCTAGAGTGGGTAATACTCAGAAGTCAGGAACTAGGTAGGCATATGGGTAACGTGCTGTATAGCAACTTTATTAAGGGTGTTGAGGAGGTGGGAGCTGCTGGAGTACAAACCGTAGACTGACATAAAGGTACACAATACAGAACAATACAACATTATGTTATACAATTATCTTAACATATGTCATGTAGTTAACATAACTAAAAGTAGGTAATTTTATATATTTTCTAAACCTGTAAGAGGATTTTATTTTTGGAATTTCCCGAAGAAGTCCCCATCCTGGGACAGTTTTATCATCATTGTTTTCAGGTAAACCATTCATGAGAAGCCCTGTTTGTGTGTTTGTTTGTTTTGTTTTGTTTTGTTTTGAGAAAATCATGCTATCTATGTTTAATGTTATCTATATGTTATAAATAAACATTACGGTTTTATAAAGTCAAGTTAGGGTTGCGGTTAGGGTTCCAATTGCTGTCATAGTGGTGGGCAGGCCCACCCCCTCCCACTTTCCAGTACCCTGGTCGCTAGCCACTGGCAGGCACACACCTGGTGCAGCCCACTATAGCAGGCTATAATACCCTGATGGCGATATCATTGACAACAGATCTTGTTAATTCTTTATTACTCTACTATTCTACTATTTATAACTATTTATAAATTCTACTATTTCTACTATTTACAAATTGTCAGTTTCGGATGACATACGGAATCTAAAAGAGGGTTCTGGTGAGGTTGTCATGGTAACCCTGTATGCAAATGGAAAGGCAGCAGCAGCCTCTGTCGATGAACTGGATCAAGTCAAACTATCAACAGTGGTACTTGACACTGCTTCAAGAAAACAGAGTCTTTACCTCAAGGTGAGAGTTGGGGCTCTGCTACCAGTAACTGTACTCTTCTCTATCTGGTAAAAATGGTAAATGCTATTGACCAGTGGTTCTCAAAGTGGTCCCTGCCGCTTCCCGGGGGGGACTGGGAAGTTTCAAGGGGGCACTACAGGGTACACGGGGAGTGGGGGGGGCATTGGCACTGATTTGGGGGCCCCTGGCGATTACGACACATCACTGCAGCGATTTAGGGCACAATAAGGCATCCAGGGGGGTCTGGGAACAAAACAATAAATTTTGTCCAAAATGGTATTTGAAATTCAATAAATCCACCCCTAGGTCCAATTTCTTTCGCGTTTGGATTATATTGTAGCAGAGACATCACTTGTAACAAGTTATAAGCGCATAGCGCCACCATTTTAGCCTGTCATTTGGGGTATTCCCTGAGCTGGTCACTGATTGCAAAGTCGAGGGGGTAGGGGGAGGGGGGCATTGCGACAGTTCAAGATGGTTGAAGGGGGCGGTCTTCTAAAAAAGTTTGAGAACCACTGCTATAGACAACGATCAAATATACAGACCTATCAACCCTCTCGGTGTTACCCAGAGTGCTCCTGGGTTTAAAGCACATCTCCCGATTTTTATGTACTAACGTCCTGGCAATTGTCGATATCTAAACAGTTTTCTTAAAAAATTGGGCTACACGTATGATTTTACCTGCATTAGGACGTGGAGAAAATCCACTTTAATTTGTGGGAGATAATTGTATAAAATGCTTTATGACACTTTATTCTGTAGTGTTAAAGTTAGCGTTTAGCCTGACGATTAGTTTTTGGTAGCCTTTGGTTGTGTCCAGTGTAAACAATGAAGAAATGTCCCAAAATGATTTGCAACCACATGTTTCTGTTACAATTATTTACCAATTTTCCTTCTTTTTTTTTGGTTCCTTTTGACAGATGTATTACCCTACCGGATGGAGATATATCCCAGTCTACAAGCATTACAGACTTCACTTTCTATTTGTTGATAATGCAGACGACCGGTAAACTCATGTTTACTTTCAGCATATAGCTAACCTATGTTGACATAGTTTCTTATTGGTCATAGTCAGTCCAAGTTGTCTTGTGGGGCTGTAATCTCCTACAATCAAATATAATGTGCTGAATATAAGTCTCAAATTTCTTACTGCAAAGGCAGTTTTAATGAAAAGGACATACAGAGGGAAGGAAAGCTTTATATTTGTTTACTATAGCTAACAAAATTTCACAAAATGCGATGAAATCTTGCATTGCTTTTGTCTGTCCATGTGTGTCATTTGTTGTATTCCTCCATACCTTTAACCCAATTCCCACACAGCTTATGAAGGAATTTCTATTGTGGATGTGTAGAGACTCCTAATGTCAAGCCAAAAACGTCTTTGCTGTTTCGATGGCTAGATCTCTCAATCGAGCGGAGAATTTTGGTTATCACCATTAAAGACATATCCCATCATTGCAATGGTGCAAGAACCTGATAACTTCATCCCTTTATGCTATCATCACACGTTTTGCTAAAATTATCAGAGAGGAAATGACCTCATCTGGCACATGTCAATATTTCTAAAGCTAGGAGCATCTAGGAAAGCATATATATTGTATGTACAGTAGTCCCATTAAAGTCTTCTTTATCTCAGCATCTAACAGGTTACCAAAAAAATGTCCCAAGATAAATTTAATATGACTAAAGTTGTGTGTTCTTTTCCTCTGCTTTGTTATTTCTGTTTGTAGACATGAGGCATACTTCCCAGAGAACCCTGCTGAGGATCACAAATATTTGTTCATGTCCAGAGAGGAGGTGAGGCACCTGTAAAGGTCATCAGAATCCGCCACAATAGTTTAGCATGCTAGAAATTGCTAGAAGTGTTCAAGAGTACTTTCCTGAATGTCCTGACTTTCCAAAATTATCCACAGATATTGTGAATTGTTAAAAAAGATGATGAAATGTCTAAGTGTGGATAACTACTATATAAAATGGCGGTAAAATGCTTGTTAAAATTTAAACGTGGTTCACCATAATCTGACTTTGTAGCATATTAGGGTGCATTACTTAAAATTGTATTTCTAGTGTTGACATTATTAGATAGTAATGTCAAACAGAGCTATCAACATTATTTGAAGATTTCAAACATGATGTCATAAAAGCCCATTAGTATTCAAGTAGCTTTTTATGTTGATTTTTGTTAAATTTTGGTAAATTTAAATACTGCTTGGTACTTAAATTTCTTTGCGATACAGTTAATTAGCTCCATTTGCCAAGTTTCATTGGAACGGAAAAAGAAAGTTGCATTTATTTTTTTTAATTCCTCATATTTTAGTCTGCCCAAGTGATTAGTAGTAAAATGTGGCACGACAAAAAATTTCAGTTTCAAATGATATTCATAATTATAGTTTGCAGTTAATCATCATTTGGTGAAACAATGTTTAAGAATGTCTTAGTTTTCAAATTGAATCATTCTGTGAGTAATACTTGACAAGTTTGCTTTGGATAAATCGCTAATTAACTCTAAAAAACTCAACACAAGTCTTTAAGCATTTTGTTTCCTAAATTTAAAAGTATCTGTTTACACTATGCTCATCAATTTGTGACTACTTTTATGCTCAAAACTTTATATATTTGCATAAAGTGAATAAGGCAGTCTTCACCAAAGTTTGGCAACATCAAGCGATTGATCATTTTACATTACTTTATTGTCCCTCTGTTAAAGTGTTCAAGCACAAGCATTGGTGCAAGCAAGCTTGCTGCCAATATGTAATGCAATGAAAGATTTATGCAGTAATGCTTTTAAATTTATTTATAACTCTTTGCTTTAATTTTCTTCATTTCTACAGGCAGTTGAGTATTTTCAAAAGTGTTCACAACTCACTAAAATATCCATGAAAGAGAAAAAGAGGCAGCTGATTGAAGAACAGAGAAAACTTATTCAAGAGAAGAAATTATTGCCAGCGTACGAGACCTCCCTGGTTCAATGTTTGATGAACGAGGTCAGTCAAACATTTAGAGGATTTTTTTATCATGCATCGTGGAATGATTTTCATTCACACCACAAGGATTATGTACATTAAGAACTCAATTGTAGTAGGCCTTAAACTCTAACCCCCCACTCCCCCCTCCCCTAGGATGGTACAGTGATGGACTGAGGTATTGTCTTCATCCTGAGTATATCTTTGGGATCTCAACATATCAACTAAGATTGGTGTGTGATGCCTGTTTACATGGTATACAAGGCACCCAGGCTGTCTTCTGACTGCCTGACCCCTCCCTCCTGCCATCCCCTCTCCCCACCAGCAAGTAATGGCTCAATTGATAAAACACAGGACTTTTAATCCAGAGGTCACTGGCTCAAATCCTGCTCTAGAAAAAAAAATCCTCGCTCTTTTCAAATATGTTTTAGAACAAATCTCTTTCATGTTATGCGAAACCTTTTCAAGTTTGACAAGTATCTTGTGACAAGAAACGACAATGAAAACATTGTTGAACAGGTACACAATGATTATAATAATTTTGCAAAATGTCTGTAAAAGTCATTAAAACTGAGATAATGTGATCTTCTGTCTTGACTGCAGTCAACGGACCTGGCTGATATATGGCGTGTACTAAACAGCCCAGCTGCTCAGGTCGAATACATCATGTCATTGGCAGCATCTCTCAGAGATCTGTTTGCATTATGTCTCAAGTTTCACCAGTCCGAACAAATGGAACCAGCAAGTACACAAGTGAAGAATCACAAACAAGTACAACCAACTGCTGCAGAAATGAAGGTAGATATATATTGCAGGAGAATTTTATTCCCCATTACTACCAAAGCTTGGTAACAAAATATTAAACTGTTCAACCCTAAAGTTTTTAATTGGTAATTACCATTTTTTTGGGGGGAGGGGGGGTTCTTGTTTCACTTTAAAGCAACTCTGGATTTGCTTTGACTTCATTGGATACTAAAATTCAACGACAATGCAATCGGTCGCTTTCTGTTGGAATTTCTTTTGTTTCAAGTAATTTAGAATCAAAACTATTTCAATTTCCTCTTGTGAAGTTTGTTGAATACTCATATGTTCAAGTGTTCTGTGTAGCAAAGTTTTCCGAATTAAACTAGAATCATCGTCCACATTCGCAAAACCTCAAAGCTCCTTAATAAAGCTATAAACCTGCATGGGTACACCAGTTGGTGTAAGAATCCATGACCGTGTGTATGTGGAAAAGTTGGCAGAAATAATTGACAAAATAGTTTCATAATTGTTCATGTTAAATTTTGATATTCCTGCAGGGAAATATAGAGCTTCAAACTCTGTACATGATGGGGCTTGCATTCTATGAGAAGGTAGTAGAGACATTGTCTGAACCAACGGTGTTCGCTCCTTCCTATCTTCTTGAAGCAATCGAAAAGAAGATAAAAGACGTCCTGGATTTCCAATCATCTCGAATTAGACTTAATCAAAAGGTAACTTTCGCAACTCTACTCGAGCTGTAACTTTGGATGGCATAGTGGAGGAATATGACATTAAACAGTAAACATATGTATTACAGTCTAGTTTATATATGGTATACATTTATGTGGATGTACTTTAGTTTATCCTTTCATTAATTGTTTTGCTTGATCAATCTGAAATAATGATTTCTGTTCTAGGTTAACTCACAGATGAAAGTCATCTTAATTTTGTCTTCAATCAAAAATATAAACAAAATGATAGTTCCAATGATTAGTAGAATTTTTGTTTATTTTGTAGGCTGTGAGAAAGGCAGTGCATCATACCTCCATTGGTAACTGCCTAATCAAATTTTGTATGCAAAGAAAACTTCTGGTAGCAATTTGTAGAGCTTGTGTTACTTTATCTGGCTGTGGTTGCAAGGTGTTGGGGAAGGGGTGGGGAGGGTTGGGGGGTACATCTTTATACTACAATAGTTTCTTCTGCGTATTGTCATCTAAAGCTATCATTTTATCGCATTGGTCTTTGTGCAAAGATTTATTAAACACTTCTGACACAAAAGAGGAAAAAACTTGCTTCTTTAGGTATTCCAAATATATTTACAATTTCTTTTTTCTCTTGCCAGACCATAATTGATATGGAAGAAATTCACCATCTTCTGCATCCTCTACTCGTAGCAACATCCGCTGAAGCAGATTCCATTACAGAGAGACCGCTCCAAAATCCTCTTAAAGACCTATAAGCCTCTTCTGAGAGAAGTAGTTTTCTTATCACTTGTGTATTGCTTTCTAATATTAAGCTCTCACATCAGATATAATCAGTTTCAGGCATTAAATCTCTTTCGTATTTTTAATTCGTTCGGCCAGGAACACTTTCATGATAATAAAGAATTCTCACAAGCATCAACAATATATATTTATATATATGTTAGGATAGAAGTTAAAACCAGTTTCTTTTTTGAGCACCATAATTCTGGGACATAAACACAAGTAGGCAATTAAAGATACTGAGACCATTAGCCCATGAGATTTTCAGCCAGGCAGGTAAATGTAAGTTTCACATCTGATCAGATCTATTATGAATATTCATAAAGGTGCTACAGATTTCAGCAGGGAATAAACGCTCTCATTTTATTAAGTAGTTGAGGTCATGAATCTTGTTTCTCATAAATACTGAAACTGTTAAAGGTCCTTTAGCGTTTTGCTTAAACCACATAAATAGTTCCCTGAGTTCAACAGTAGTTAGTACTAAAACTTTGCTGTCTGCATTAGTTGTTGATTCCTGTTTTTTAACCTGATTCCAGATAAGGTACAAAATATATATTTTCCTATTGAACCTCTCATCCAAAACCGAAATTACATCTTTCTTACTTGTTTTAAAGGTTTCCATTGGTGTTAAAAATAGCAACTCAGCTTTATACCACCAGACTTACAGTTTTTATCATTAAAAATGCATAATTGAACCTGTAGCACTATTGTATGATCTTGAAATGTTGTATTTTCTCTACATGCCATTGTCTGCAAGCTGAACACCATCAACAGTGTTTTTAATTCAGTTGCACTTCTTGTACAAGCTTTTGATATCTGTGACGTTAAGATATTTAACTAAAGTGGATTTGCTCTGTAGAGAATGCATTTAAGTTACCCATATACAGTACACATGTATAATATTATACATATCATACATGTCTTGCCAGCCCTCCACCTCCCTTGTCCTACCCCTTGGCCTCCCCTCCCTTGCCATACCCCTTAGCCTCCCTCCCCCTGTCCTCATCCTGCCGCAAGCAATGTTCATATCCTATTTGGGAGTTGTATCTTTGATTGAACCATTCGGCTGAGAGAGCCCTTCTGGAGGTTTAGGAATGCTGGGTGGTGGCTGCGGTTCAGTTTTTGGAACTTTTGAATGGTTAGACTGGTTTGATTTTCCCGATTCCCTGTGTGAAGAGAGAAGAGAAAGAAATTATGTAAAAGCTATAGAACAAGAAAAAAGCGCCTTCCTGTAGACTCAGATTGTTGACTCCCCTTAAGTCTTGGAAATAGAGTAATGTTGCAGCTGTTGTCTTTTAACTGTAATAGACTAGATGGGGGGGGGGGGCATAGAATTCCAATGTTAACTCAACATTCTTCACATCGTAAATTAATGGTTAATCTGATTAAAACATCTCCATTTAGAAGTCAGGGTGTACAAGGATTTATTTGTGCTAAATTCACCAAATTTCTTTGACTGTGAAATAATGTTGTTAAGTCTGTATTCGCTAATCGTTTACCTTTGACTCGATCATAAGTACATATATATTACATCTCAAATTCTACTTACTTTATGTATCCTTCATGCATCAATAACATTTAATTGGTCAACTTAAATTGAATGAAAACAAATATGACAGTTATACATGCAGCCTGTTCTATAAAATTCTATCTAGGGAAAATTTGTTCAATAACTCACTGCAAAAATGCTATGCAATTGGGAATATTGCTATACAAGTACAAAGATGTTTAAGCACTTTTTGTAAACAGGAACCATATTTTTTATATAGAGACAAAAGTTAGAACTGCTACACAAGATTTGAATATTAAAATGATAACCTGTTGCTCCTCACCTACCATTTCACTTTTAATGTCTTTTAAACATATTCTGTATCATTCTTTTAATATCATATCAATAACTGATAAACATATTCTGTATCAATCTTTTAATGTCATACCACTAACTGATTAACATATTCTGTATCACTCTTTTAATGTCATACCACTAACTGATTAACATATTCTGTATCAATCTTTTAATGTCATACCACTAACTGATTAACATATTCTGTATCACTCTTTTAATGTCATACCACTAACTGATTAACATATTCTGTATCACTCTTTTACTGTCATACCATCAACTGTTAAACATATTCTGTATCAATCTTTTAATGTCATACCATCAACTGTTAAAAATATTCTTTATCATTCTTTTAATGTCATACCAATAACTGATTAACATATTCTGTATCATTCTTTTAATGTCATACCATTAACTGATTAACATATTCTGTATCATTCATGTATTTAAGTAAGAGGGCCAGGATTTTTTGTCCTACTGTAGCATGATCGTAATTGTTTTAACATTTTCACGTAGAACATAAATGAACACTTTTGCTAGTATTTTCAACTTTTTCAGAAATTATATCAGCTACTGTACCAATGGTCTTTCTTGTAACGTTACTTTGACTATGATTAACTTAAAAATGTATAAATTTTTGGAATATTAATTTAAATTTCACATCACTATCAAATCAATGTAGTAGTTGCATGTATGTTGGTTCTGAAGTATTCTCCTCACTTAAACGAGGTACAAATCAACAGCAATTAGTTGGAAGGGGTGGTCCAGTGGACAACCATCTATGCTTTATGGAAACCTCCAATATCAGTAATCTTGGTTGGATTCTAATGGCTGAAGTGGGGACCAGCTACACAATGCCCAAAATATATATAAGTAAATTTCAACAAAAAGTGCATAAATTTGCAGAAATGCAAGTTCACTACAATTTACAGTATTTTATTTCTTCATTTAATATTAATTCATAGTAATCCTTCTAGTCTGTACAGGGCAGAAATATACATTTTTGTTGTTTTATTTGTTAGTCATATGTTGTCACTAGATACACATATTTATACACACTTTTAGGTACATACAAGAAATGTCATTAGCTTCAGCAAGCATTTGCTGTTCATATCTTTTTTACTGTTATATACCACTTCCTCTAAGTTGTATTAGTTTTAGAATACCTTAAAAACTCTGGAATGCTTTCCTTCTATATCTTTACCCGTTTTTTCCAGCCTACGTATTTACATTCCAACAATAATCACTATGTGGTCACCTTGATTTTATACTTGCTAGTAAGACTATATAACATACAGTATTATTTGTACTACTTTAAATGAAAACCACTTTGTTGTTGTATGTGAACATGCATCAGAAACTAGTAATATATTTATTCTATTCTACTTTGTCAAAAACAACCATCTCATTCCTATTAGTGCAATGTTTGAAACCATTGCTGGTGGTTAAAAGATGTATGTTACATAAATAAATGTCATGTTTTCTTTACTGTTTTGGAAGAACTTAATGCAGAAAGTATTTTGGAACGAGTTATATCAGCTATTTTATGGTTTGAGGGATCAAAGACTGGTTCTCAGTTTCCTGATATGTTTAGAAAGTACCTATTACAGGTACACCATACATAAAACAATGCACAGTTTGCTGTTTGAATCCTAAAATACTCCAACAATGATGTGGACCCCAAATTGAGAGAATTACTCACTGTTGAACTGGATCAACTAATTGGGCAAAAGTTAAAATTTGATCTACTTTTATAAGCTTTAACTGGGATAATTAACCTTTAACAAGTTCAGTTCTAGACTGGTCTAATATGTAATATTTCATGTTGGGAAACTCTCCATTAACCTGATAACATTAAATGCAGAAGGAACACTGTTTTTAATTTCTTCATATAAAAGGCAATGCTTACTTCCGAACTTTTTTTCTTGGGGGAGTGTCTAATGACACCGGTAGATTCCTCATCATCCCCAGTCGTGGAAACTGATGCGGACTCATCAAAAGACTCGGTAATACAGACGATGTTGTTGATGGGGGCAACTGCTCATAGACTTGTGCCAGGCTACCAGGATTTTGTAAATGTGGTAAGGCATAAGCTGGTGTGTATGGTAAACCTGCAGGGTAAAAAAAAAATTGAAGGTAGCTCTGCATTATCCAGAAATGTTAGCATGTTACAAATTGTTTCTGATTTCCACAACTATACTCCTGTTGTGTCTGTGCCTTGATAGTATAAGTTTTGTTTAATATCTCTCAAGGGTTAGTCCATATAAAGCCAATACTACACAGTTCAGAGAATAATGAGGCAGAAGTGTACATGTTGCACATGTTCCTGCTCACAGAACCCCACCACTAAATGTCCCCTGCCAATGGGCTCACAGAACACCACCACTAAATGTCCCCTGCCAATGGGCTCACAGAACCCCACCATTAAATGTCCCCTGCCAATGGGCTCACAGAACCCCACCACTAAATGTCTCCTGCCAATGGGCTCACAGAACCCCACCACTAAATGTCCCCTGCCAATGGGGTCACAGAACNNCACCACTAAATGTCCCCTGCCAATGGGCTCACAGAACCCCACCACTAAATGTCCCCTGCCAATGGGCTCACAGAACCCCACCACTAAATGTCCCCTGCCAATGGGCTCACAGAACCCCACCACTAAATGTCCCCTGCCAATGGGCTCATAGAACCCCACCACTAAATGTCCTAAAGCAAACAAGTGTTAAGAAAAAAATGAATCATAGGTGACAAATTTTGGTCTTTCTAACATATTGGGAGGCAACGGAGATAACCATTAAAATTGACATAAAGTACACCTAACACTTACACCCTAGCACACACACCCTATGCAATTATGCATCTCATATTCTGCTTTCATGAGAACTGCAAAAGAAACTGAATATTTAAGACAAAAATTTTAAAAACAAGTCACATTCACCAACACACATGCCAACTTGACTGCCTAAAGCTTGTAACCAAAATGGAAAGTGCCATCAGAGCTGAGTGGCTTTGCAAAACTAAAATCATGTTCTTCAAAGAGGGTATAGGAAAAAAGTATGTACCATGATGAAAAATCAACTAAAAGGCAATATGACTCTGGAAGTACATATGTTCTTATCGATCGAAAGAGGATGGACCATTTGAAGAGTCTGATGACAAGTGAGCAAAATGCTAGTTCTAACCCTTGCCCAAATTTTGCTATTAATTGAGGTTAGTATTAACTATTACAATGTGTAATTCTGAGCTCACCTGCAAATGTGTCTGGTGACACTGGTCCAACTGAAGTAGCTGCAGCCCGGTTTAACATTTCCACTAATTGCTGTAACAGCAACAACAAACAACAAAACAAAAATAGAAACAACAATGTTGTAAACATCTTTTCTTTGTGTGTCTTGCCTTTCCAAATAGATCTTACTTAATGAAACAGAAAACAAGATGGCATAGAAAGGTTTCAACATACTTTCCATGCAAAACCTTAGCACTTGATGAAATATTTATAAATTGTGAATTAAAAAGGTCATTTTCAGCCTAGCTGCGATGATGATGACACTTGACATGTTGTTGCTGGACATATTAATCAAGATATACCATATTTTATGACTAATTGAATCAGCATGCATTGCTGGCCTGATCTGATTTTTAACCCACTAATGCAGCAAATGTTCACTGATGTTATGGTGAATTCCATTACAATATCCCATACATAGTTAACACACATAAACTCAGCATACAAACAAAAGAAACACTGTAAAGTACAAACAGCGTTACTAATCTACTTACAGGCATGTGCTGCTTCAGTGAACTTGGAGGGGATTGAAGCTGGATTGGTAACACTGTTTTACCTGGACCTAGTTTAGGATCTGCCTGAAGCTTCTTGGCTGCTTTCTTCTTTGGCTTTCTTTTCACTTTAGGTTTCTCAGGCGGTATTATCTAAAGTAAAGAGTTATATTTACACAATCGTCAAACGAGTCAGAATTTGAAGAAAAAAATATTGTCGAACACCGACGATCCAGTCTATATTCTGGCCACATTATATTTAATATCTCAAGTAAGCAGAGGACAAATGTACTTAGATTTGCAGTACTGAGTGCAGTCCAATGATCAAAGCAAACAGACATAATATTATTCCCTTTACTGGGATCCAAATCTGCTAAAGCAAAATCATCATAATTGCACCAATCATTCCCTGCTTGAAATCAATTTAATGAAAACAAAATTGATATACATCCTGCTGTGCATCTTGAATTAGCTGAGCCAAACTTGTGATGAAATCAGTGTGACTTGATCATAAAAGCATTCTAGTAATTAATAGGGCTAAAATAAAGGGCTTGACAGTGAGTAGTTTTCTTCTGAATAAATAATAGATCTGCACCTTTGATAAAAGATATTCAGTATGTTTTGAATGGTTGCTGGTTATCCAACCTTTAAATTCAACCATGTGATCACCTTTGGTTCTATCACCGGGACCTTCTTTGCTTCCTTTTCATCTTCAGACGAATCTGTCGGTTCCGAATCTGATCCTGAAAAGATTACTTTCTCATACTGTAGTAACCTATCCAATAGGAAATTCTTATCCCTTGAAACCTTTAAAAGTTTCCTTTGTGCTTTCCTCAGTTCTTCTTGAAAACATTCTTGTTCCTGATGGATGAGAAAACAAGAAAATTTACTCTAAGTTAGCTTGAGGCTTTTGAGGGATACTGTATTACTCAGATAGACAGCTCAGAATATGAGGAGAACGCTTGCAGTAAAATAAGCAAGAAAACCTTGATCTAAAGAAAAACACATACATCGAAGAGCAAAATGTACAAGGAAAAGAAGAAGCAAGAATGACTTGTAGAAAGTAAGCAGCCTAAAGTGATGTCTTGATTATACATTCTATAGATGCAACTTTTGAGAATTGACAGTTTGAATTTTTTGGCAGACAAATATCTACAAATAAAATCTCTACTTGGATGGTTGTACCTGAAAGGACCAGACATTTCAATCCAACAAGGACTCACTTCATTGGCAAACAAAAACATCCTTTTGTTAGAGTTGGTGTATAGATAGAATCATCCTCACTCTTGCATGCTCCGATTCATGAAACATTGCAAACTGTCTATTCAAAAGTCAAAGATCTAGAAATGTTTAACTGTACTCACATGAACTAAAAAGCGAAGCTTCCTCTTGAGGGTTCGGCATTTCTCCTTGTAATCAGGTTCATCTTTGTTTTTAGCTTCTCCTACAAAAAAAAGGAAGGATATCTAACCTAACAACTCTGAATTATTAAAGAAGTAGTTTGTGTCTCACACACAACGTCAAAATTGATTAGGGCCAGTAAAACTTTAATTCCAAACACAGAAATCTTTGCTTTTAGCTTCTCCCTGTAAAACAAAAGGAAGAAGTCTAAACGAACAACTCTGAATTATAAAAAAAGTAGTTGGTGTCACACACACAATGTCAAAATTGATTAGGGCCAGTGAACTTTACTTCCAAACACATCAACCACAGCATGTATGAGCAGCTATGTGAGTTAAACCATCATCATCTGCCTTTTGTTACAGTTTTACATTGGCCAAAGCTAGAGAGACAATCTCTTGTAAGGCCTAACAACATTTAGCTCTGAGAAAGTCAGTGTTAAGAACCAGAGTAGGTCAGCCTAGCATGGGCATATGCTGTAACGTAAGGCCTAGGTTGTACTTCCATAAGGCCTAGGCTTAACTTCCGTAAGTGCTACCGTTAATAGTGTTACTAGGCTAATCCGAACAACACAGAACAGTGGTCTTTGACCATTTGATCTTGATGACCAAAATAAAAAGTTTCTTTCTTAATTGCAAAGATATATTTCTAAGACAGCTGGCATGCACCTTACCTGGCATTTTTTTCATACCGATTCCCCGATTTTTTATGCGAGAAGGTGTTTGTGAGCTGTGAGTTCATTTAATAAAGTGTGTAGGTGTCTGGCCAAAGATGTCTAGTCTGCGTGGCAGGCTACAGAATTACAAATCTCAACGAAATAAGATAAAATCTCCCAAGAACAGATGATGAGTTCGTAGGCCTTGTTAGCCTCACACTGTTTGGGGTACATAGAGTCTACGGATGCTTCAAGGGCAGAACCAAGTAAAAAATTCAAGCTGATATCATCTCATACATATAACGTTCTGCATAAGATAATTAACTTTGAAAATATATCTTTATATTGAACAATTCAAAGATATAGTCCCTTTGTAGATCCGAAACGAAAATTTTTATACATTCACAATAACAATGTGCGGAATCCTCTTCGGTACTTACCTATCGTCCTCTTTACACGGACTGTTGTTGAACATGTAAGGACACATTTCTGAAGAGATATAATCTTGTAATATCTAACAAGTTACGAAAAATCCATTTAATTCGGTAGCTTTCCCTATTAGCTAACACCGTAAACTTCTACTCTGGTGACAAATTATCTCACCAAAGGCTAAAATAAGGCCAAATATTAGAGATATTTTAGTACTTGTTTACTCTGAGAGCACTTGCCTTACCTACGTTATCCGAACTAACACCGAATACTAACATGACGAAGTTATACACGACCAAGGCCTAAGCACATCACATTTCTAGTGTTAAGATATCCGAAGGACTCTAGCAGCAGGATTATATTGTTCAGGTTAACTGTGACATAACGTCATAAAACTATTGGAAATTCATGCAGGGTATTCATACGACTGCCTGGAATTAGGCGAAACATATGCCATTAATAATGGTAGTTGATCAAGAACATAGGTCTATCCTCATGCTTAGGCTTAAGTTTCGTAACGTTAGGCTAAGACGATACCAGAAATTGAAGGCAGAGTAGTGTTACTGCTAGTCCTATGCTAAGACAGTAAGAGTATAGTTATAGGAAGCCTAACAATTACCAGAATAGCTTACCAAGGGCTGATCTAATAAAGCCTTAATTGGTGTGTTAAAATATTTCTTTAATTATGTGATAATCAAAAGGCAAATCGTTGAATTAGGCGGATCTAGGCCATGTAGGTACACACTGCCATTTCTGCCATAGGTTTCATTCCTCTCCACCATGGCAGAAAGGGTCAAACCTATGGTAGAAAAGTACATTTTCGGAATGGATTTTTCCCAGGTGTACAGGGATGTATCGATGATAGTTCTTTGAATTGCGTGGAAGGATACATAGGTACACCGTTTTCAAATGTGATGGTTCGCTGGATAGACTGAATTTTAGTTAAGACATGACTGGGGAATTGATACACAGTCTCCAGTGTACAGGTTGATTGAAAAGTATTAGTTGTAGGTTCGTAAGAGTCGATACATTGCCTATAATAGTCGGTTGAATAAATCAAATTAAATTAGGCTGATTGTTTATTAAAAAGACCGGTTCAGATTGTGAATTTAAATGACCAAGGTAGTGTGAAGCGAAGCAATGTACAGTGCAACCACAATAATTTGCTCTTTCCACCATACAAAATGTGTTTACCGCCATCGGATAGCATGGCAGAATGGCACTTTTTCTATGGCGGAAAGAGCACATTTTCTATGGTGAAATGTATCGATGGCGGACTGACACAGCCGATTTAGGCTAGGCCAAGGTCCAAAATTCAAAAGAGTGCGAACATTGTCTAAGAACTTACCAGATCAATGTATTCGTTTCAGAAGTTACGAAATGCACTTTAAATTTTATCCTACACTATACTGGATCTTACCATAAGTTTTTCCAAAAACATAATTGTACTCTATGGGCAGGGAGTATTGCTTCTTGATGGGCTCCAAGAAAGCAAAGTCCTTTTAAACCCTCCCACCTTCAGCACAAAACAGATACAAAAGTTTTCTACAAAACAACAGAAATAAACTAACACCACTGTGCACTAATGCTACGCTGTACAACTCCAATTGCCTAATAGCTATACAGTTCCTCATAATTTAGATTTCCAGTGGTTGTCCAATTTTGCCTGGAAGTCATTCAATGAGTATATTTTGTTCTTAGTTTTTGTTTTCTTCTTTCAATTTTAATAGCATGGAGGATGAAACAACTAAACGGAAGAAGCCCCGTAGCAGGCAGAGATGGCTGACGGGAGGCATCCCAATGTTTAGTCGGTCTGTCATGTACAGGCGCACTGCAAAGTACTTGAAGAAGAAGGTATGCTCAATGGAATGTTGTTATCGAAAAAAAAAACATTATTGTAAATTACCACTCGAATTTTGACAGTAGTAGTTGATTGTTACTGTGCAGCCTTTACAATATTACGAGAGCTATGGCCATTAGATACTGACTTGGTAACATTAAGGCCTTAAAAACCACCTTAAAAAGCCTTTAAAATACTTTGTCGGAGTTTCTGACTCTCCAAATTATTCCCAGACAAGGAGTGTCCAAAATGTCTCAATTTAAGAGAAGATGCTTCGAAGATGGGAGTAAAATGACTCTGGAAGTTTCAACATGTGTTACCTTTATTTGATTTCTAGCATATTAGGGGACAATACTGATGACCTTCAAGCTTTGGAAAGTATTACTTGAGTCAGAAGTTATGGTCCAGGCTGGTTGTAAAATCATTCCGGTTATAATTGAATGAAAGAACAATCGTAAGGGAAGTAAATCAAAATTGAATTTGGTAAAAGAAAGTGAATATTTCATGACATGTTCACCTCATTTCCAACGAATTTATTCCAGTATATTTTTAAATGATAGGCAATGACAAACTTACCATGTTGTGCTTACAAAAGCTGTAAAATAAAAGGAGTTTTTGAGTGAAGACTTTTTAAAACCATGAATAAGTCCATGGAGACTAGATATTAAATTGTGCAAGTGCTACTTGCATGTACATATATGTACAGTATTAAGATGTTCATGTGGTTGACTTGTTTGTATTTTGTAGCCTATTGTCAAGAAAGAAAAGAAGGCTGTTGAGAGATTTGCTGTCAAAGAAGTTGGGGGAGAGAAGAATGGTGGCACAAGAAAAGTACCTCTGCAGAAGCAGGTGAGTAATTTCCCTTTTAAGATAATGGACGTGATTTCCTTTCACACAGTCCAGGAAAGTTTGGAGGAAGGATCTTCTTCCACCAAGTTTACATCAAAGTTCTCAGCAAGTTTTTATTAGATTTATTTAGGACAAAATGATGTGGTTGAACGTTGTGATTTGATGAATGATTCAACTGCCAGTAGAATAAGATATAGCACAGGCATAGGTGGCATTCTACTGCCAGTAGACAGTAAGAACATTAACATAAGGTAAGTAGGTTAACAATCGTCAGTCAAAGAATGAGAATGGTTTCCATACCTAACATATGCCCTGTGTTACGAGCCCTTATTATCTGCAGATGCTACTGGGCTTGCTCTCAAGAAAGATATACAGCAACTGATGTGTGCTGTAATTGACTATTTGAGTAGCATCTTTAAGCGCTTGACTTTTTAGCAAGAAATCGATGAGAGTCCTGGCCTGGTGATATTGACCATTTGATTTGTTACCATCCGACTGGAGACATAATACCCATTCAGTTTATGTCGTTAACTGCAGCAGGTAGAATGAAGTTCTAGCGTTTACTTCAGTGTGTTGCTTATTGTTTGCTCGTTTGGACATTCCTTGTTGTTTATGTGATCCCAAATGGGATAATACACATACTAACTAAATTGAAAATAAAATGGTTAGAAGTTGATAGACGTAAAATGAAAAACAAAAGGTGGAAGATGCTACTCTGTGAAACCTGTTGCTCATGAAACGTGATGATATGTTTTGTACAGCTAATGATATCTTGGCTTCTTTACACAAGCAGGGTTCAAAGTGATCACCTCATCACATAGTCATGGTCATCTCTAGGGTTTACCACCATGTACCCATTCTTAACTAGTGTACCCCATCTGCACCCCATAAATTTCTAGTTATATCAGGAGAATATGAGAGAACACTTTGTTCTATTTGCATTCAGAACGAGCAGAGCTAGAAAACTCATTTTAAATTTGATTTTCTGTTTTTTATTGAGTAGCCAAGGTACTACCCAACACAGGAAGGAAGGAGAAAGCTGAAGGGGCACAGAAAGCCATTCAGTGAGCACAAAAGGAGACTTAGGCCCTCCATCACTCCAGGCACTGTGCTGATTCTTCTGGCCGGTGTTAACAGAGGGAGGCGTGTCATTTTCCTGAAGCAGTTGGGAACTGGACTTCTCTTGGTCACTGGTAAATATATCATTACAGTATCATTATTTAGGGGTCAGTGAAAGTTACTAAGGCTAACCGATATCATGGCCAATGTTTTGAGTTTTCAAACACTTTGAAATTCGGAAAATACCATGTTTGCTGTTTGATAACAAAAATTTTGAGTAATTGATCTGTGAGTTGTAATATAATTGGCATACATACAACAATCTTAATTTGAAGAATGAATGGATGTAGGTTTAGTATAACCCATAGCTTGTCATCTTCCTTTTGTCTTGCTTTTTGAGATTTCCTTTAAAATGACAGGAAATTCCCAAAGCAAGTTTCCAAGATTGTCCAGCTAACTGCAGATGATCTATATCCATATTGAATGCTTACTGGATCCTTATTCATATATATTCAAGATACTTATTTGTAAGCTCTCTAAGTAATAAAGCTTAACTGAGGTAGAAAGCAAGCGTGGTTGCGGCCGCCAGGGTCTTACGATACTTTACGTAACTAAAAGTGTATATGAACAGTATCCACATTCAGTACAGTAACTACTACAAAACGTGCTAACTGCAAGTCAGCTAAAGTGTAGGATTTTCCCCTCATTACGGAACGTACCAATATGTGATATATTTCTTACGCTGTTTCTAATATGATACCAACAAGATACTATCACTTTTTTGGGGCAGATTTTGATTTTTAAGAATAGGAATTTCTGAGTTTTGTTTGAAGTGTTGAATACTTTCGCAAATTCTAGTCGTCTGTCAGAAACCTAAGCAGTGTTTTAGGTTGTCCGACGTGATTTTTGGTCATCTCAGGCATGGGACGACTTTGAATTTGAACGCTGTAGCAGTTTGAAGACCCTGACCTTTGTCTCTCATTAAATACTATGATTCCTATGTACAAACTTGCTACACAGCTTTGCATTTGTGTAGCAATTTGACCATATTGAATAGCATTTTGCAATGCGATGCTGGATAAAATATTCCCTGCTAGCAGTATAAATAGTAGCCTAACCAGAAGCATGAATATTCA
Organism: Apostichopus californicus; assembly: GCA_020650975.1. NCBI lineage: Eukaryota > Metazoa > Echinodermata > Holothuroidea > Aspidochirotida > Stichopodidae > Apostichopus > Apostichopus californicus. The sequence continues at coordinate 21,992 of JAIPMN010020158.1, forward strand.
TTTTATGCTGAATTTAATTTTGGGCCTAAAGTTTCCCTGAAATGCCTCCAATATGCTGATTAGAAAGTCATGGAGAATGAGATCGTATTCAGTGATAGCTTTAAGGAATATCTTTATGTTCAGACTGAGGTTGAAGTACAAGTATTAAGTGGGATATTTCATATTGCACAACTTTTATTGATTGGTGTAAGGTTCTGTCTGCTATTATTGCTACATCTGAAATGAGCTTTTCTCAAAAACACTTACATCATCATCTTTTATTCTTCCGCATGATATAGGTCCCATGAAAGTGAACGGGATTCCAATGCGTCGCGTGAACCAGCGATACGTAATTGCCACCAGCACCAAGCTGGACATCAGCAGTGTCAAGATCCCCGGCAAACTGGACGATGCCTACTTCAAGCGAAAGAAGCTGAGGACAGGAAAAAGATCAAAAAACATCTTTGACGACAAAAAAGAGGTAACAGCTTTAATCTACGAAAACAGTAATTAATTTGTTGTAACTGTGTTCAGGGCTCAAAATTATTTTTTGGTGACGAGGGCTCTTTTCAGCATAAGCAGATTTTTTACGAGGGCTGTTTTACTGATGACGGGGGCTCTTTTTGGTGTTGCGAGGGCTGTTTCTCCTGTATAAATTGTAGCTACAAATTGATTACATTTTACAACATTTTAACCGTAAAATTTTGTGTTTGCACGGGTAACCAGGGTACCCGCCCGACGCGATACTACCCGGTTCCTAATTTATTACCCGAATCCTACGCAAAGTGTGATTTAAAAAAAAAAAATTGCAAACCGATGGTTAGGCAGGTTTCACATTGACTTAGTGTGGTGTTAGGTTAACATGGTCGAAGATAACAGCAATAACGAAAGTATGCCATGGATATCTTATAACTGCGTCACAATTTCAGCTACTTAACAGATATGCCTTGGCTAGATTACCCATTGACTTAGTGTGGTGTTAGGCAACCATGTGGTTGAACGTAACAGCAACAATGAAAGTATTCCATGGATATCTTATAACTGCGTCACAATTTTATCGAATAAACAGATGGTTAGGCTTAGCTAGATTTCCCATTGACTTAGTGTGGTGTTAGGCTACCATGTGGAAGATATTATTATTTATTCATTGGTTTATTTCATAGAAGAAAAGGCTGACAAGGAATTTTACAAGATGTTTATGGATTATAGACGGGATAACTAAAAAATAATAATCGCAAGTGGCTTTTCACTAATCGTTTATTCCAAATGCGATCAAATTGCGCGAATCGCGCGGCTAATGCGAACCCTGGGCCTGCATAATAGATAGTAGTAGTAACAACTGAGCTAAATTGGATATTTATATGGTCTGATCCTATAGACGTGGAGAGCAAGCATAATCACGGCGGCAGTGCGATGTTAGTAGTATTGTTAACTATATGAAGTTATTAACAAGTTAATGAAAGAAACAAAAGCAAATAGAAATTATTGAGGAAGGTTTTATACCTTATCTTACATCTACGTACTTGAACATGAAAACATTGTCAGTAGAGAATATAATTCATTTATTATAGCATCCAATATGTAATTTCTTGAAAATCGTGATACACGAGGTAAAACCCTCCTAGCTGGGAGAAAAAAAATACAAATACACGGGTGTGCGAAAAAGATCACGCGACGAACCGATATATTTTTAGCTAGCTAGGTGGTGTCTGAGCGAACGTACAAACCAAGCTGTTACATTATAACAAAAGGATCGGCAGTCAGAGTTTTTTCAGTGAATTATTTCACAGTATTGTGTCATCTTTCTAAATTTGCGGCGCCCGTTGACTGTATAATGTGGAGGGCGATTTTAGCGGTATTTACATTTTTTTTTCGCCCTCGTGATTTCTTTTCTGGGGCGATTTTTCAACTTCGTAGGGCGAATCGCCCTTCGCCCCCGTCTATTTTGAGCCCTGTATTATATGCATTGCTCATTTATTTGTCAATGTTTGACATCGTCGCTGGTCATCATAATAATGATCTATTCTTCTATTTAGTAATTATGGTCTGCTCTAGTTATAAAGATGCTAGTAACGGCCTCTTTAAATAATAGTAATTTAATCATAGCAATGGTCTCCTACACCAACAAATATGGGGATTCTTTTTCTAATAACAATAATGGTTTCGTACAGCAGTGATATGGACTCTAGTACTACTTATAGTAATAAATATGGTCTCCTGTGGTTAAAATAGTTTTGTACGCTAGTAATAATGGTCTTCCATAGTACAAATAATTGTCTCTAGTAATTTAGCTTAGTACAGAAGTGAAAAAAGGATTAGAAGGGATGGTAATTCCCCATGGAGGGCCCTATAAGTCATGGAGTGTTAGCTCAGTGGTTAACTCCGGTGCCTTTCAATCATAAGGTCCCGAGTTTGAGTCACTCCAAGATTAATGTATGTCGTCCAGTTACAGAGTTGACTATTGACAATTCATAATCATGGACGTTAAATATGAATCTAAGAGACTGACTTCGGTCAGCTTGCGGCTTTGATAAGCCAATGATGGCTTCTTCGCAAGTTCTTGCTTGCAGGAGGATCTAAAATACATACATAAGAAGTACTCTAAGTCTAACACAGGTCTGTTGTTCTAACAAACAATAAGTGAGTCTAACATACAATTGTTCATTATTATTCTCTCCGTCACAGGTTCATGGTGATAAGGTCACAGCTGTAAATACTGTGGAGAGCTACATCATCACTGCTTCAGAGGACGCTAAAATAAAACTGTGGAAGGAACGAGAAGGTGATGGCAGTGACCTCATGCAGGTAAAGGAGATCTGTTTTAAGTTGTGACAAGTCCAAATAAACAAATGTCAAGGCTCCTGTCACAACTCTATGATCAAAGGAATCAGGCAGCCCTTAATATTTATTATCTGTCCATATATTTTATAGCATTATTTCAAGTTATGAAAACAGATATATTTATTATCCTCTGAAACAACACTAAAAATCAATAGAAAAATAAAAAGATGTGTTATCTCCAATACCTTCGTTTTTATCAGTCAGGAAGAATAATATCTGATAGTACATTAATTTAACTTTTTAAAGCCATTTACATTTCAGATACTTGTTCATATTATAATTAAGATTGACTCTGTCACAAAACCACCATTGTTTAGGGAGATAGAACCCATAAGCCATATTCTGCACATTTATAAATTTATCAAGACATTAATCTTGGAATTTGCATTTTTTTTCCTTGTTCGTTTTCCCCTTTTCCATCAGGTGGGACAGTTTAATTGTCAAGCTCCTGTTACGTCCCTCAATACGACACTGTTACACAGTGACAACTCGAAGCTAAGACTGGTTTGTGGCGATCACCTAGGGCAAGTCTACGTCCTCGAGTTTTGATTCTTTCCTAGTTTTTAATCCATAATAATTAATAGCTAAATATATATAATACTTTTGCATGCCAAATTTTTATATAAAAAAGACAAATGGGGGAAGGCAAGGAGGGGGGTCTTCATGTTTGTAGCAGATATAGAACATTTAAATCATATAGATTAGGTTTATCATTTAGAAATATCATTTGAAAATGCCAATAATATTTTGTCGATTTTTGCTGTTTCTTTTTCATTTGGAAATTTTGCAATCCATTTTTATTATATTTGAGTTCAGCATACTCCTTGACTGTGATGGAGTTTATACAAATGTTTTGGTTAGCTTTCAAAAATAGCAGCAACCAGTTAATTCTACATATATTATGTCATTTGGAACATAAAGTTCTTTATTTCATCGAATGTTTTTATATTATAATATATTTTGGAAAGATTTCTTTGAGGGCATTTATGGAGCCAACAAATGTCATAAGATGTTGCTGTCATTATGGGCATTTTTGGTCAAAATTGTTTCTGGTCATGAATACTGTATCTTAAATTTGGGAAATCATAAATAAGACTATCATATTTATCTGTTCTAGTGAAGTGTGCATCATGAACTCATATTTAAGTGTTCTCATATTATCATGTTCTCATATTATCTTATTAACTCATATTATGCATTAAGTGTTCTTTGCAATCATGATAAAAGTGTAAAGTAAACAGTAACCATGTTTCAGAGGAGTAGTTATCAATTATAATTAATAATATTAGTCAGAAATTATATCAGACAAACAAACAGGGTTATAAGACAAAACCTTTAAGATTTTCACAGATGTTTAGATTTATTTTAAAGGGTCAACAGTAAACCTACATGAACTTGACAAAGATTTTAATTGACTATACTAACTAACACTATAATGTAGATATTACGTAGATTAGTTAAATATTACAAGCGAAACTGTTGTTAGAAAGTTAAAAGGATACAATGTCCTTTTGTAATTAGTCTTTTGGTTATCTTCTTTACATTGTTGTCTTGTTACATTCTATTAAATATTGAAGTTTGTTCATAACCAAATTATGTCAATGAATCAACATTATTTATTAATATTAATAAGATGTAAAAGAGAACCATCATGGTGTGTTGTCTTCCAGGAATCTGGAATCACCACGTCAGTTTTTGCTTTCTCAAGAACATCAAGAAAAGAGTCCTGAACATTCGTTAATATTATATATATGGAAGCAAACTTTACTATGGCTACCAACCATCAAAAATTACTTTTGTTCAAAGTTGATATAACTGTTGAAATTGATATAACTTACCATATTTTCTGGTTTTTATATTCTTGTTTTTCTTATTATATTTTGTTTTTGGAAAACATTTGCATTGTTATCAGTAATAAAGAATGAAAACAGTAAAAACAAACACTTAAACGGGATGTAAATGGCAATTTTGAGTGAAGTTGTGTGAGGTTAAATAAGAGTAGTAAAGATTGCTTGAACAATCTGACATACTGTATATTGTGTATTATTGTGTATTTCAATGGTTATGACAGTCCCTACATTCACTTACATGTGTTCAAGATAGAGAAAGTGTCCAAAATTTTACAAGTATATGATTGACTGCATTTAGCTGACTATAGAGAGTTTGAAAAAGAGTTTACATTTATGAGCATCACTTTTCTTTTTTTTTGGGGAGTTCAAATTTTTGGGAGTGCACATCTGGCGGGTTTTGTGTTTATGATAAAAATTAGAAAAAAAACATTTGAAAAAAAGTTATTCTTAAACTATGTCTGAAGATAAATAGTTAATAGATTGATTAGTTTCAATTATTTTATGCAGAAATTAGTATTCTCTTTGGTTTATTAGTTGTTGTTGAAGCAGCCTCTCTATGCATGAGCAGTCTTTCTAGTTTTAAAGGAATAAAATATTCAGACTTTTTTCTATCCACTTTCCACTGTTTGTAGAATATCTGTAACAAAGTTAAGAAGTATGCCATTTACATATTGAATGCAAACAAATGAACATATTCTTGATATCTAGCTGTTGTTTTTGTACTCTTTCAAACTGATGACTCTTTCAATGGTTTCATTTCTGATGTCACTAATATACCATCATACTTTGGTTGGTTTGACATACCCTGGCATCTTGTAACGATCCATATACTGAAGCTAGTTACAACTCGCTGAATATCAACTGTAATAATTTTATGGCCTGTTCTCACATCTTGTAACGATCCATATACTGAAGCTAGTTTACTACTGTTGCTGAATATCACCTGTAATCATTTTATGGTCTGTTCTCACATCTTGTAACGATCCATTCACTGAGTCTAGTTACAACTGTTGCTGAATATCACCTGTAATAATTTTATGGCCTGTTCTCACATCTTGTAACGATCCATATACTGAAGCTAGTTTACTGTTGCTGAATATCACCTGTAATAATTTTATGGCCTGTTCTCACATCTTGTAACGATCCATATACTGAAGCTAGTTTACTACTGTCACTGAATATCCTGTTATAATTTTATGGCCTGTTCTCACAAGTGTTTGAATGGGTGAAATACTCCTGACATCGGTTCTTTTTTTCCCCATTTTGTGCCTCACATTGATATCAACTTTTGTCTTTCAACCCCCAGCTGCAATAATAAGGTAAAAACTTAATCTGATGTTCTGTTTATTGATTTTCATTTTATTTGTTTTGTGAATCACTGATAATGGTGATTAGTGACTGACTTTGGGCAAGAAGGTTATAGTGACAATTCAAAGGTCACTAACACTAATCAATAACCTTCCCCATCTTTATATATAAAACTGGTTTATTTGTCCTCATTGACTTGAAGCATTCATGAAGTATGTTTTCTTCAAGGATATGACATTTGAAACATCATGTAAGACATTAATACATGTGTTTAATACTCTCACCTACAATATTTCAACATTTCCTACAACATTGACAGGAATGAGAATTCATGAAAAAGTAGCAGTTTTGTGGAATTTCAGCAAATATGGCAGGACAAGCAAGGTGGAAAAACCGTCCTCCTCAACTCCCTACCCCCATTCCCGCACCCACTTCCACCCACCTCCCCCTCCCCCACTTTCCTTCCGGTTAGAACGCTCCCCTTGACAATTCATAACGTAAGAAATGCAGAAAACAGTCTTTTTTCACCTTTTATGAAATTTATTAAAAATCTGCACTAATATCAGTATTACATACTGAATGTAAACATTGTACTAAATTGTATTAACTTATTTACTACCACACATACCTGATGTCATTGTGAGGTAATATTCAAGATACAGCAGTCCACATTAAAAGAGGGGTTACATTCATGTGTTTGAAGCAGAGAAAGCAAGCAATATCTTAACAAAATGTTACTGGTAGCGTGAATGGCTGTAATGAAATATTTAGGGAACGAACTAATAATTGATGCATTAAAGACACTTGTTACAGGAATTAAACAGTGAAGGTTGAAGGATATTAGCAGAACTATGACACACATCAAATAACCATGCCATCCTTCAAGTTATCGTAGCCGATGAAGAAAAAACATGATTAACCAAAATATAATAGAAGGAATAACCAGAATGGTAAGGTTGAGGAACTAAATTCTACAAAAATGGGAAAAACTTCTAAGAATTTATCAATACCCTGTATGGCTATAGTTAATATTTACCAAGTGAAATGACGACATTCATGATTAAATTGAAATAGAATGCATATCAAAGTTGAATTTAAATCGCTGATTCTATGAGCCTTCCCATTTAGTGGTAACTGAATTCAGATTCTTAATCTTATTTCCACAAACTACATACAAACCACTGTTTATCCTTAATTGTGAGCTTGGGTCACAAAATAAATTTTAAATGGTTTTATGTCCATCAAAATAGGTTTTTGCTAAATTGTTAGAAAATTCTGTACCCTCAAATATATAGTTGAAAATTTCCATTTTATTTTCTGTCTGTTACTTTGCATATAACCAAATATGTTTGTCCTTTACAGGTCAATTATTTTCCCATGTGTTCTTGACTGTTTTACAGGACAGATGCATCTTAAACAGCTCATGAGCTTCCTAAAAGTAGGAAGCAAATGATTTCAAAACCGCAGTACGTATTATCAAAACACTTCTTAATATCAACAACAGCACCTAAGGATGAAATATATATGAATGCCATTCCTACCTGACGAGGTTTTACAATTTTTGTGGGTCACACAAGATGGTCTTTGACATAAAGTTGTAATTTGTGTGGTTCCCTTGTGAAACCAACCTCATTCTTCTTCCTTAAATAGTTGTCCAGTTACTATGACCACTCTGAGCAATGTTTGTAACAAGTTTAAAGGATTCATTGGCTACTGGAAGCTATTAGGTGCCTTAATTAAGAAACTCCAAACAATTGGTCCATTTTAAACGAACAGCAAACAAGAATTAATTCCCTGAGATGTATGGCAGTATACCGTAACTTCACATATGTTCCACAACTTGCATATTGACTTCATATAGAGCTGTATGTACAGCTGCAATGATAGACACAATAGCTGCAATGTTTGAAAGTCAAAAATTGTAACCACTTAACCAAAAACAATATTACTACTACTACACAGCCGCAATGAAGATGACTATAATTGATAGAGTGAAATTAAGAAACATAACTTTTCTAGTTTGAGGCACTTTCATGAATTATCCCACCCATTTATTACGAGAAATTATACAGTAAATTTAACCTGATTTAGCATGATGTTAGGGGAGTTTCTTCCCTTGCTTCAAGCATCTGACTCAAGAAATTTAATTTGATCTTATTCTCCCAAAATCTGGTCAAATAGTGAAATCATGCAGTTGGAGAACAGAACTAAGCCACACAGGGAAATAAAAGAAAATTATACTAGCTTATTTTCTTTAATTGATGATTTTTACTCTTAGCATCACAAAGTTAAAGTATACCATCTTAAAAAGCTCAACGTAACAGTTCAGCGGGTCCTTGCTTCCTGATCCGGTTTTACTTTTTCTTTCCTTTCTTACTCTTTCCTCCCTTCTTTCCTGCCTCTGGTTTGACCCCCGAGGCCAGAGCCAGCTCTTTCTTCAAAGCCAATAGCTTGGCTACTTCGAGATCGATCTGCGATTTCTCGGCTTTTTCAGTCTTCAACTTACGAACTTCATCTCCCTGTAGCGTGTAAAAAGCAAAAGAGATGATGATAGCGATGAAAAAGTAAACAACTTGAGGTTGGTGCAGCTCCGCATTGAAATCAAGGCATTTGTAAGAGAATGGACAAGTCTCAGTCCAAATAAATGAATGAGCTATCTAAATGTGTGGGGATTCTTTAATAATATTTCATCATAGAAGTATTTAAGCATGTAGGAGGTAGGGTCAGTAATTGCATCCCTGAGATACTAGAAAAACCATCTTCTGAAGCGTTTTAGTTTATCAACTGAAGAAGTTCCAGTGATAGAAGTATGGAATATAATTGCTACTTTGCTGAATCGTTACGAACAAGTGGAAACTACTTTCATACCAAAGGAACGTATTTGCAAGGATTTTCTCCTGGAGTCTTTCAAATGGCTGACTGATTAGTTGAGAATGAATATATATTGCCTTATGTTTTCGCTCACTTAACTACATCAAGCAATATACGTTGAAGAGATACAAACTGTAATCTTAATATAGAAGTTTACTCATATTACGGCATAAGATGAAAACTCTATAAGCCTTTCAATCTTATACAAGCATTTCTCAAATAGATACACCAGTGATTCTATATTGCTTGAATTTCTTAATGAAGATCTGTGGACTGGGATTCTAGGCATGGAATTTTTTAAATTAACATTATGCTTACCTCCAAGGGGATAGTAAATGAGGTAAATGCTTGTCTTGTCTTGTAAGTACTATGTTATATGAGTACAAGAAATGAATAGCTCTGATAATGTAATCAATGACTGAGTTTATCAAAATGACTGCAACAAAGATAATTGTTCCCTCCATCCTCTGCTCCCCTCACCTCTTACGTCTAAAATAGCAATTCCTTACCTGTTTTGCTACTTCCTGTGTGAGCCTTTCCACCTCAGCAGGGTCGACATCCTTAGGAGCAGCTGACTTCTCTGGTGTTGGCTTTGAAGGCTCACTAGGAGCTGGTTTGCTCTGCGGAAAACAATTCCATAGCATCATATAAGTTAAGACTAAACAGAACACTCTTGGTCATCTCAGAATTATTCTATCCATGCATATCGTAATTTTACAATCATCATGAATATTCATTAACCAAAAGATGGGACTGATCTTTCTTTGCTCTATCATTATTTTCGTCAAACAGCAGATAGCAATACTTTCACCAACACTAAGAGGACACAGTCAATAGAAATGAAACCAAAATAATAAATACATAAAAAGAAGACAGACTACATCAAAATAATTGCAATATTAACATAATATTTTGACTGAACATATTTCCTTCAGGTCTCTTTTGGGAGAGAATGGTAGCAGTATTAAACCAAGTGAAAAAATCACCCAGTGAAACAGGCTCAGTGAAACTAGTCGAACCTCATCAACAAAACCCTCGGTTCAGATGTCACATTACTTGAGACAATCAAGAAACAAATACTAATTAAAATATTCAAAAAGCCTCTGCAGAATTGTTTTTTATATCAAGGCCAAGATATCACTTTCAACTACCAACACTACTTCTACCAGACATCTAGTAAAATGCAAAAGTTTAATATTACCTGGTACTAAGGTATCATCACGGATAAAATATACAGGAGTATAGCAAAACACCCACTGCCAATATGTGCACACATAAACATAAACACACACATTTAGGCTATTAACATGGCTCATATTGAGTTCCATGTCCTTATTGAATAAATCTTATTTCATCTTCGTGTCTTACCTCGTTCTTCCCTGCATATTGGTTTCTCAAATGGTCTGCCTGAGCTTGTTCAATCTTAGCAAACAGAGGTTTTGGCTGTGAATGAAAAATCAAGAGGAATTAACAAGGTGGGCTGTGAAACCAGCCCTTACCAATAAATTCCAAAACTTACTGGTTTAGATATTTACGAAGCTTACCTGTCTCCCCACAACCTTAACACCTCGTTCTACCTTTTAAACCTTTTAACACTGTGCGCCCTCTATGACCAGACCCCCCCCCAGTCTATGCCCTTCCATCTCATGATGCCTAGACACGGCACCATTCTAGGCACGGTAGAAGGAGGTGCTAAGGTTGTGGGGAGACAGGTAAGCGAGGAACGAAGTAATATAGAGAGGTTTTAGAGATGATTAGTTATGATGATAAGGAAAGTAGACATGGCTGCTCCCTCCCCACCCCTCTCCCTATGGCATACTATATACACCAAATGATAAACCTCATTACAACTGTCAAAATGCTTTTCATATAAGATCCAATGAGAAAGGTCTCTAACATTTTATTTTGCAACAACTTCAAATTCCACTATAAAGTTTTTCTTCTCATTAACAACAAGATCTTGAAATCACTGATAGTCCCAGTGGTAACTTGATGTGTTGGAATCTTTCAAAATTGGTCATTTAACACCAACCCCTGATACAACTCAAGCAACAGCATTGACCACTGACTTGGCATTGAACCATAATAGATCTGTTGACATGTTGTTGAGCACATCCTAGACTATCATCCATACTTGTCATATTTGCTCTTTTTTAAATTTGAGCCTGACATAAACTACAAAGTCAGAAGGCAAAAATGATGGTTTCTTCTTTACCGTTCCAATTTTGTGTCCTGGTTCGAGGTAACAAACAAAGTCTTCAGTGAGGACGTTAACATCGGCTGAGGCACTGAGCTGCTCCTGGATGGTTTTACTCGTGTCTGGCATGTACGGATGAAGCATGACGGACAAGAGGCAGGAGATGTTAACACAGAGAGAAATAACTGTCCCGGCTCTGGACCTTTGTAGATTAGAAAAGATCAGAATATCATTATATCATATCATATACACTGTGCAGTGAAGATGAATATAAAATAAGAAGAGCTATCATAACCTGTCCATACCCTGCCCCCACTAACATCCCAATCCCCTGCCCCCACTAACCCCCCCCCCTCCTCTTCCACCGAATCATTAAACCTATTCAACGGTTTCATAAACAGCAAATACTTAAAGCAGGTAGCAGGACTAATAATTGACATTTTAATTTACATGCTCATAGCATATTTAGTCCTAGATATTTTATGCAATATCTTAATATTCGTTAACAATCAATTATCAATTTCAAAGAAAAAAGCCTCACACCATGAGATACAACTAATAAGTCTGGGATGTGACTTGTATCAATTACTTGAGTTCTTACTTTTCTTCTGGCGATCCTTTAACAAGAAGCCAGGGCTGTGTGACTTGAATGTGTTGGTTACCAAGCCGTGAGATGTTTAGCACATGTCTCAAGGCATCTTTAATCCTGTAAAAGGAAATCAAAGAATATCCGTTGACTACATTCAATAGTTTTAAAGCAGTCGACTGCACTAACAAGCATGAGCACAAAATGTCTTAGCACTTGGCATCAGCTTCATAGCAGAGCTCACACATTCATTACGCCCATTCATGTTTGTAGGCACAAAGGAGTTGTCAATGTTAGGTTACATACCAACTAAGAGACCCAGTAGTACTTCATAGCATTCACATATAACAATAAACAGGTTACTATGTATTAGCACATTTCTTGTTTGCGGGCATCAGGAGTTGTCAATGTTCAGTATGGTTGCATTCCAACATAGAGACCCAGCAGTACTTCATAGCATTCACCTATAACAATAAACAGGTTACTATGTTTCAGCTCATTCATGTTTTGCTGTCATATGGAGTTGTCAATGTTCAGTAAGGTTGCATACCATCTGAGAGACCCAGTAGTACTTCATAGCATTCACATATAACAATAAACAGATTACTATGTATTAGCACATTCATGTTTTGTTATCATAAGGAGTTCTCTATGTTCAGTAAGGTTGCATACCAACTGAGAGACCCAGTAGTACTTCATAGCATACACATATAACAATAAACAGGTTACTATAGATACAAACAAATGTTAAAGTGATGCTTACCTGACTTTTTCAAGGAGACTCACATATTGCTTTAGTTCCTGACTCACTGCAGCTAACAGCTGGCAATCCAACTGTTCCAGCTTCAACTCTTGAACAACTCCCCCAAAGTTCTTCTCCAAGAACATGAGACCTCTAAAAAGTTAAGAAAAATTAGGATTACTGTTTATAACAAATGACTGAACACTGCAATTTACAATTATTTTAAATTACGATGCAACTGTTGCAAAATGACAAAGCTTGAAGTTAGAAAATAGTGTGGTGAAACTTCTTCCTCATTTTTGACATAAAAATCACTTTAAGTGCAGCATATTAAATACTGTACAAAGACTGTCAAGCTATCCAAGAACCTAATTTTTCCATAAATAAAAATTTTCAATGAAAACAGACTCTCACCATGCGCAAAATCAAACAAACATGCTTTCTTTAAGGCATGGTGACATTGCTGATCACATGATCCAGGCAGTGCCAAATTAAAACCTTCTGGAGCCTTAAGGTACTTTTAATGCAGTATGCATGTAAGTGCACATGGAGACCGCTATGCCATGCAGGCCCTTTAACCCAAGACACTTGCTTCATCTGACTGTATTGGATAATCCATCACTGAAATTCAGGACTGAACCAGAGACAGATATTTCTCAGATATTCCAGTTTAAGCACATCATCTTAGTGTGTAATACCAACATCATTCCTTCTGTGTCAATTAAAGTAGAGAATATTTACTAACATCTGAACAAAGCACTCTTACTCTCTAACCTGTTAATAAAGTTTCCAAGGTTGTTAAGAAGTTCACTGTTGTTTTTAAGAACAAAGTCATCCCAGTTGAAGTAGCTATCCTGAGATTCAGGCCGTATGAAGAGAAGATAGAACCGCCAAATATCTGCCGGTATTCCTGTCTGCTCAGCGTGATTGCCAAATACACCAACACCTCTGCTCTTGGAAAACTTGGCGTCCTCATAGTTGAGGTACTCTGTTGCCAAGGAAACAAGAAGGATATTAGAAATGTCAAGAACTCTTTTGGCTTATTGACTACCTCACACACAAACGGTGAAAACTTGGAGTCCTTATAGTTGAGGTACTCTGTTGCCAAGGAAACAAGAAGAATATTTGAAATGTTAAGAACTCTTGGGCTTATTGACTACATCACACATAAATAGTGAAAACTTGGAGTCCTCATTGTTGAGGTACTGAGACTCTGTTGCCAAGGAAACAAGAAGGATATTTGAAATGTTAAGAACTCATTGGCTTATTGATCTACATCACACACAAACGGTGAAAACTTGGAGTCCTCATAGTTAATGTACTCTGTTGCCAAGGAAACAAGAGGATATTTGAAATGTTAAGAACTCTTTGGCCTATTGACTATGTCACACACAAATGGTAGGCCTTATACTCACTCTATGTAGCCTTCCATTGTTCATCATTTTCATGATGCATAGATTCGTCTCTTCCAACTGATAAATCTTTATCTCATTATTTAGAATTTGCTTAGTTGGAGAAAAATGAGTTCTTCAGACAACTTTGGAGGATGCAAGGAGCAAGCAACTCCAGACATTCATAACATGCCAGACTATTTTGGGAATTCAGTAGTAACGAGACAATAATAAGCCAAGACAACTGTAGGTATATCAGGCTAAGTAATTTCTAACGTTTAAAGCTCCTTGAAACTGACATTTCTTTGTCAGGATTCCAGGGTGATGCTGACAATCATTTAACCAAATTGTACCGCAGATTTTTTGTAAGCAGTATGTTATCCTCCTTTGCCATTTCAACTTCCCTATTATATTTACATCTAGGCTACTGTTAGGAGAACTGACTTTACAATGACACACAAAAAAAAAAAAAGAGATTAATAAAATCTGCCCAAATTTTGGAGGACCATTACCGAGTAAATGATCTTTCCCTACTTATACATTCTATAGTCAGTCTTGATGAACAAATATGTCAAGACAGACAAGCTGAGATAAATCAGTATCTAGAACCACTATTATAAAAGACTGCATGCGAAGATTGCTACAACACCATCCATAGATGAGGGTGCATGAAACTAATATAGGAGAGGTGAACTTGTAATGCCAATTGCCTTAGTAACCCTATGTGATTGTAATTTACCTGTAGCGATCAGATGGTTGACCAATGTCCACTCCTCTCCGCAGCCTAAAAGTGAACAGGGGAATACCACACTGTGGAATGGTACATTATCTTTGGCCATAAACTGGTATAGCTGAACCTGATGAGATAACACAAAAAAAGATGGAAATGAGAACTGTAATGACTAATCTATCACTTCAGCGTGCTTACACTACAAGCTGAGAAAACTCGTTTTGAGTCGGTACAAAATGGTTTTATATCATGACACAATTAAAAGGAAAGGAATTATATTTAAAGACTTTTTGAACATAATGGCAGACTCTCACTGCCAAGTAGCTGGAGTTTTCCAGTGAAGATGAAATAATGCACACCCTAAGCAGTCAGTGAAAGAAAACCACAAAGTACTTGAATTAAAGGTCAGAGCTGGAAATTGCTATTCTCTGTGTGGGGCAATAAGTGTAGCATAAATGAGGACATAATTCAAGCCAATTGCTTTGTGTCAAAGTCAAATTATAAATTCTTTCAATTGTCAAAAGTTGAACTTACCACATCCTTCCATACATATTCTATAAAATGCTGTCATTTTACATGAGAACAATTATCAAGTTGTTTTGCGATAACTCTACAAAGTCCTACTTGATGTTGTCGCAAACTGCTCAGTTTAACGATTGATATTCGGTTTACTTTGGTACTGATTTTCTCACCTCATCTGGGTTCTTCCACCATTTTTCCCAATCAGGGGTGTAGTTGGCAGTAATGGAAGGGTAACCGATGGGTGCATCAAACCAAACATAGAACACCTTGTCCGTGTAGGGCTCCAGAGGTACGGGAGTACCCCATTTTAGATCCCTGGTGATGCACCTTGGTTTAAGGCCGTCTCGTATCCAGGAGGATGTGATCATCTTGGCATTGGAGGTCCAGTCTCCCTCTGTTGTGGACTTGTCCAGGAATGACTGAAGTCTGGACTCCAGTCTCGGAAGGTCCAAGAAAAGATGATCGGAACTTTTGACTACTGGTGTTCTGTTGCAGATCTTACAACGAGGGTTCTGAAAACAAATTATGTAATAATCTAGGCAATAATTCAAAATCAGTAAATATAACAAATCACTTGTATTTGTTAGGCTGTGAACAGCTTTGGCCTGAGACAATTTTTCTTCAAATCATAAAATAAATATCCCTGAGTTTTCACCCAGTTCTTAGTCTTTACATACAAGCTGTGGCTAGTATTAGAAGTGACTTCATTATAGTAATGGAACTGTTACAGCAAATCCATGAATGAAGGAGAGATTGAGGGCACCCTTTCATAACATCCTGTCTGAGCTTGTAACTTTGATTTATCAGGTTTTATAACTTCCTAATTTAATTAGCAACTTTGAACACCTCTTTTGGAATTTTAATTCTCAAATAAATGGTATGCCATATCGCCCAGGACCGATTCTCAGTAACTCACACACAGTCTTCAATTTGAGATAAACCTAATGAAAGGACCCATACCAGCCTGAGAGCACTCCTACCAAAGAGAAATAATCAGTATACAAATAATTAGTATAGTTTAATAGTAGATATATGGTGCATAATGAAATGTGGGAACTTACTTTAAGATCTGTTGCGTTAATGAGCTTGCCACATTTATCGCATTGATCACCTCTTGCATCGTCATAGTTACACAAGGGACACGTTCCCTCCACGAATCTGTCTGCCAAGAATCGGTCACAATCTTCACATTTCAGCTGTTCGACCTTCTGCTCTAGTAAATGCTTCTCTTTGTGAAGTCCCCAGAATATGTCTTGAGCAATTCTCCAGAAGAAAAGAGTAGAAACTTGTCAAAGTTAGTTAAGAGCGCAGATGGGTTTTTAAAGGTAAATTTAACATAAAAAATTATCTCATTTGTAGGATCCTTTTTGGAGGTACCAATTAATTCGTTCTATGGTAGGCAATGTGTATAAGACAATATTCGCAAACTATTTCCTATTTGTCATCAATGTACTCTGGAAAATGTTTTTAACGAGAACTTGAATTTCCAATCTGAATAGCATCTTTATTGACAGCAATAACTGAAAACAAAGCAGTAACACTGAGAGAAGGAGGGTAATCTCAATTGCCATTTTTTTTTAATAGATGGCAAATGACAAAGGCGTCTACACCGTCTATACTGTCGTAGGAGACGTATGATTCTACTATCATTTTAGCCAATCACGGTTAGCATGAATTTGATGATGAGGATGTCTTTAGTGAGGTGGTCATTGAGGATGGTACATAAATATAGAAAGTTGACTATTGGGCAGAGTAAAAGTACATAATTAGCTGAGGGTATCACATGATACATAGATCAAAGGTACAGTGAATTTTGCTGAACTGAATCTTTGCTTGATGGTTGCATATATGCAAAGACCTAAAGATCTGTGAACTGTAAGCTTCAAATATCAGAACTTTCGTCATCGTGGCATTTGTCTTACTTTGTTTGTTGCGGCGTGGTAGTTCGGCCAAAGTGGTCACAGTCGATGTTGAACCACCTGTATACATGGTCGTGTAGTTTGAAGTACTTGTCACATATCTGTTGAGGAGTCAGGCCTTCTTCCAGGGCTTTGGTCTCTGTCGCAGTACCATATTCGTCAGTACCACAGATGTATAGGACATTGTAGTTACGAAGCCTGCAGAACCTATGGTAGTAACAGATCAACAACTTCTTATGCTCAAGTTCAATGGAAAGCTAGATGCATAATTTAAGATGTGATGCTTATGAAGGCTAAAATTGTAAAGGTACTTCTTTTTATATTAATTACAACAGCTGGAAAACATTCACTAGTCTTCATATAGTGTTTGAAATATCTTGGCAAATTATTCAGAATTGTCTTTTAACCTCCACAAATGTCTCGGCATCCCAAAGAACTTTGATTAGTATAGATCCAAATTACAAATATAAACTGAAGGAGTGTTAGATGCTGATCTCACACAAAGTTGTAACCTAACATATTTGACAACAGCGTTTGCCATATTTATCAAATTCAAAACTGTTGCAATCATAATATTACAATTATTCAACACCAAATCAAATCCAGATCTCTTTCCAAATTCAATCAGTTGAGCTAAGGAAGTGCCATACATGAAAACAATAGCATGGAATACAACACACAAACTGAACCACTTGACAAACCACATACCTGGAGAAGACATCGGCACTCAGAACACAGCCAACTATATTTCCGAGATGAGGAATATTGTTGACGTATGGCAGAGCGCTGGTTATTAGAACATTCTTGGCATCTTTCCTGGGCAGTCTGCAAAAGAACACAAAATACTGGTAAAAGATGACGAACAGTTTGATTTGATCTCATCGTTATTTTTGTCTAAATCTCCACCGATGTGATACTGCTCATAAAATACACTAAGAAACTAGTAAAAAACAATATGGGATACTGACTGGGAATTTATAAACCATGGGAGAGCAAAGGAATACAAATTTTATTTCTTTGTTCTTTCCCACCAAAGAAAATCTGACAAGAAAACACTTCTTTTTCACTTCAAAGGGATTTCAACTTTAGGACAACATTGTAAACTTCTTGTCAATAATCCTTTCCAAAAAGAGAGAATAGCATTCCAAGAAAGGTAAACTCACAGTGGATGTTTCCTTTCGACTGGTTTGGGAGCAGCCTTCTTTCCTGTAAGAAAAGTTTCCTTAGCAGCTCTGACTTCTTCCAAAGAAAATTCCTTAGCAACTACCTCCTGTAAAAAGCAATCATGAACAATATCAGTAACTATGGCAACCAAATGCTTGGATAAAATACATTATGTACATCAGAACCATTTGGTATTTTAGAAAATCCTTCAAATAATCATACTTAAAGAAACCAGTGAGAAGAGCAGAAATATTCTTAAGAAGACAATAAGTCTTTAAATTGTAACCCTCACCTCTGTCGTTGAATTTTCTTGATCTTTTACTGACTTTCCTTTCTCATTGGACACACTCCTCGCTACTGGAAGAGTGTTGACCAATGGTTGAGCAAGGATGGATGCTTTCAGTGAACTGCTGCCTTTTCCTTCTGTCACCTTGGCAACAGAAGCTCCAAATGTTGGTTCAGCATGAAGTTTGGTAAACCAGGCATTCAGATTTGAGAAATTTTCAAAGCATGATTTACTGTTGGCATACAGCGGATAGAGGGCAGCAAAGAGGCAAACATCGGCAGCTGATAGTTGGTCCTGAGTTAAAGAGAAAGGATCTTGTGAAAATAAAGATATGAACACAATTAAAAACCGTTTGCAGACTTGACTGAAGACCTGATTGTTAGAGCGGGTTCGGATAATTGCAAGCACATATTTAGAAAACCAGATGGAATTTTGGAAGGTTTTTGTCTGAACCAGATGCAGTGTTGTTTTGTTACTTATTACATTTATGAAAATGTTTTTCCAACAGTGAAGTAGGCCTTGAGTAACAACCAAGCAATATGTCAGCTACAGACACATTTGTCTTAATCCTGTCACTGCTTCACCAAAAACATATAAGTATTTCTCGCAGTGTTTTATTTGAATGCATAGTGTATGCTAAATGGTGTGAATAATTTAGCAGATAAGTGTCACTAGCAAAATACTGTAAAGCATTCCAAGATTGCTAACCTTTTTAGCGACAGTCATCGGCTTTATAATCTTCCAGTGTAACAATTATGATCTTACTCACAAATCCATGTGTTGTTTTCTAATTTCAAATGTTTATAGTTGAAGTTTCTGAACCTCCATATGAAACAAAAACCAGTGAAACACTGGGAACTCTACTTCCATGTCTATATTGACAATCTGCCCTAGACGTCCAAATAGCCCCATAAACTCCTCAACTTATCTCACCATTTAAGAAGTGAAAGCAGCTATACTCCCTTTCCTGCCGATTACAGAAAGAAACAAAAAAACCTTCCGGTGCACAGCAGTTCAGCTTCATAAGCAAATGCCCTCTTTGTTGAACAAGGAAGAAGGCAACTTACCTGGACAATGAATTGGGCTCCACCAAGACTATTGTCTAGTTTTGATAAATGAGGCTGTAATTTTTGAGAATCCGCTTTGCCACCACCATACAAAAGAGGAAGGTAAGATGATAGTGCTGCCTGGTTAAGGAACAAAACCAACAAATGTAATTGAGACTGGTACTGAACAATGTGAACACCAGGCTAAAACAATGTACCATACACCAACAATTTGTATCATGTTTATGATCAGATGATGGCAGATGAACCACAAAAATCTAATTAACATTTATTCATTATTTCTGTCTTAGTGCCAGTTAGATTCATTTTTGCAAAGTCTTTAAGTTAGGTTCATAATCCAGTGGCTGCTCGTAAAACGTTTAAGCTGCACAAGCATTCTTGACTATTTAAGAACACAATGAAAAAAGAAACCATATTAGCTGAGTTTACATTACCGATTACCCACTGAGTCCTTTTCCCTGGAGTAGCTGAGGGCTCACCTAGCCATGAATAATTACAACGTAGCTTCAAACAACCAAATTTTGAAATATATGCAGAAATGCAGTTAGACCAGACTAGTTACTCACAAATTAGTTTGTAACGTTATTATTGTCTTATTCCCTCTCAAGAAAATGAGATTTAAAAGCCACTTAATACAACACTGTTTATCATCCTTACTTATTGTATTGTAACTACTGTATCTTTTAAACATACTTTCTTTGAATTTGACCTGCCTTTCATACAGCCTACTGACATACAATATTTATTGAAACCATATTTTGATTAAGTTCTAAAAGAAATTGAATTCCTCTAAAGGTATACCTGTAAGTCTGTAGATTCCCATTCAAGCCAGGTGGACACTGTGATATCTTCAGAGTCTTTCCCCGCAGTAGCAAGTATGTATCTGGAATATATGGAATATTGTAATAATTAATGTCTCACAAAGTATGTCAACAGCTTATTTACATTCATATACACAACTGTTTCAGGACTGTTCATAACAGAGCTACATATCAAATTTACAAATGAACTAACATAAGCCAGTACTTTCTGCAGAAACTTCAAACTTCACAAAGTCAAAAAATTCTCAAAGGATATTTGGATTGTGAAAGTGCGACTGATTCTATGTATAGTCATATGCCCTTGGGACTTTATTCTCGTACAGTATAATCATGACTAAAGAAAAGAAAGTATATTTAGTCACTGGTATTATCCACCTCACCACTACAAGAAACCTATTTAAAGCAAAATTTTGGAATTATGATGCATAAATTTACTACATGTACAATATTTTTCAGATATTCCTTATACACAATGTTTGGTACAGTAACTACGGTCTTCAATGCAGTAAATACTACTGTATGATAATGCTACTGAACTAATACAGTAGCTTACAGTACATCCTTGTATGCATACTGTACCTTGTAATAGCATTGGCAGAAAACAGATATTCATTTGTCTCAACCTCTAGTACTGGTAAAACATTTCTCTTCAGAAAAGGCACAACTATGGCTGCAAAATTAAAGGAGAAAGAGGTTTATGCACCATATCTGATCTCAATTAACTTAATTTGCAATCCAGAAAGAAAAACAGACTAAAAAATGTCAAACTCTTCTTCCCACTACCTAAAGTTGGTTACCCGTACTGTTAATTTCCCTATATTTATTGTAGTTCTTGCCATAAAAAAACCGGTCATTTCAACCATAGAAATAGGTGTGGCAGAAAGAACCTTCTTTTGTGGCATAAACAACTAGTTTTGTTTGGAATACATGGAATATACTGTAAGTTTGTTGGAATAACCTAATAAATTGAAAAATAATATTAAAAGAATGGTAGACCACATTCATTTCTCTTAAAAAGAGCCCCTGTCTATCCTTGCTTATACTAATGGACATATTTATAGTGTATTTTAAGCAAGAAAGGCTGTGTTCTTTTGATGTTTTTTCTCTGAAGTTTGAGTTAGTAGGTACCGAGTAAGGTACCGATAAAGTATTACTGATTGCATAATTCTGATATGTATTTATTTCTTTATTTAGGCTACTTAGCTATGTATTCAGGATAACAAAATTATTTTTAGGTTTTCATCGTGTTGTGTGATTTTAAAATTAATTTTTTTATTGGAATACTGATTGACAGTGGATTACTGAAATAATCAAGATATTTACTTATACAACAACTTTGGAGGAACTTATAATTTGCAAAAAATAAATAAATAAAAGAGATACCATATATCTAAGAAAGTTAATTTCCTTCACAATATTTTTAAGCATTCTTGTTTAGTGTGTTTAGCATGTGTCCCCCTAAATGTCAGACAATAGCTGTGGCAAAACAAGTGTTCCTCCCTCCCCCTTCTTCAAGTTCACCATTACTACCGCTTAGATGTGAGCACCAACAGGATATCACTTCAGGCAGAAAGATTACTAACGACTCATGTAAATACACCGCTTTAGCCTATTTGGATATGAAAGTCACAAATCAAGCCTCTATAAGTTAACATACATTTATGATGGCACCGTTATGGTGAGCTGATCATTTTAGCCAGAGAATATAAATTTTCACAATACTCTACTTACTATTTTATATTGCCTTGCACTTACACAATACTTATCATGTATACGTCTTACAGTTTAACATTTATCTTAGGCTGCGATACTGCAAAGCTTAATGGCTTTCTATAGCCCTACTGTAGCCTAGGGCCTGGGCCTACTGTACACATTTACATATGTTTGAATTCCGTAGCGAAATGCCTCCCAGTATAATTCTGCTATACCTGCGCTATCCACATGTTCGATATCCAGACTGATTCCGGCTAGTTCTGCGGCAACCAAAACCTTTAGAGAATGATGATTCCCTTTATCCGTAAAGAGTTTCATTTTGCATCAACTTTGTTCCCTAAATTTCTCACAGTATATACTACTACTAGTCTTACTCGTTCCTGATGAAAACCTACAAACATCGAAAAAAGTATTGCATCAGAAAACGGGGTGGTATTAAAACGTTATGGAGCCCATTGATACCATATGAAGATACTTTTTAAGAAAAAGTCACCAAGGAAAGAACCTGGGCACGAAAACCAAACTACCAAACGACTGATCCGCTCTCAGCCCCAGTCCCCTTACATCGGGACTGTGACTGTGTGATCATCGTCGGGTGTGCATCACCATTCCCCTCGAAAGGGAACAGATACTACACATGATCTTAGCCAAAAGGCCCATTGATACCATATGAAGATAAGCAGCGGAAGTCGTTACTCAAGAGCAGTAGCGAAGAATAAGCAATCCCATTAGAGCAATGTTGCTTACATCATTAGCAGTGTTGTAGTCGAGTACTTGTATCCGAGTACCAAGTACTTCCGAGTACTTTGGGGTCCGAGTACCAAGTACCACTATCCGAGTCCGAGTATTTCAGGATCCGAGT
>JAIPMN010020160.1:0-11467 GCA_020650975.1 Apostichopus californicus
GAATATGTTTGCTCACTTTTCATGTTTTTGTGATGTGTTGTATGATACAGACTGACGAACCGTCCATGTAACAAGACAATGTGATATGTATAATATGACGAACCGTAGCATGAGGAGGCACCAACAGTTTCATACTTGTCCATGCTCTAGATTATGGAATTATGCATCTCGATAGGAAAATAAAGTTGGTTGATTTGAGCATCCAATTCATTCATTACTTATTTGAATTATTTACAATAGTTTAATTGGTAAACACACAGTCATAGATCATGGCTGTTCTTTGGATGTAACCCTACCCCCTACTATAAGATGCTATTTTCTTGTAGTTCCCATGCTCCTCCACAAGTTCCACATGAATTTTTAGGAATTTTATATAATTTGAGGTTTTTCCCAGTTTTTCCCACTTATAGGTGGGAAAAACCTCCCGGTAAAAACCGGTAAATACCTGGTATTTACCGGGCGGTAAAAACCGCCCGGTAAAAACCGGCCAACCCTGAAACATATCATAATTCAATGATCAAATGTATAGTTATTTGATTTTCTTAAAATGTGCATACTTTACTAATTCCATGTCTTACAGCATCTTTTTGGTTAGAAAATGAAGAAACTATTTTTATCCACTATTTTGCTTTTGGACCAGTCACCAGGACTAAGCAGCCGTTACTACACTATCACACTCACAGCAGGCTTGCAGCCTAACGTTAATACATGCACCTAATGACTCCGCGCACGGTAATTGTTCAGTCATATCGAAACCGAAGTCGGCTATGAAATTCAAAACAAACTCACCTCAGACTTCACCTAGGTTCTTACTGATGTTTAAACAGAATTTAATATGGTCTTGGAAATGCTAAAAATATCCACGAAGATCACTATTGCCCGAAGTGATACTAGTTCTTTCCGATAAGATTTCTAGGCATGTAACAGTGTAAGTACATAAGTCGCAAATCCAACAGTTGCACAGTGTATATGAATGTGATACTAGGCATACCGTACCTGCTGCAATAAAATGAAATGCATTTAGAAAGACACTGTTCACAGGTAGGCCTACGTCAACTTAGGCAACGATAGTAAATTGTGGTATGTCTTGGTCAACAATAACACAGTACGGAAAACAATAGGAGCCAGCGAAACAAAACTGATATCTCACTGAATGTTTAGTTGCTTTGCTTACACGTTTTGAACTGGAACGTTGATGTGTCACTGTTGCTCTGTTAACATGATAGGCGGCCATCTGGTGTTGTTGTACATTTATTCTTTTATATATATGTTATAGTAAGTTATTGCTCTACCATCGTATAAGAGGAACGTACTATCGAAGCGCTTATCTTTTTGACGTTTCATTAGGTATTGACAATCGCTTTTGTCGTGTTCTATACTGAATGAATATTCTTATCAACATCAGGGAATATGCTAACCAGTCGGGACTTGATTCTTTAAAATTCAGTACTGTACGGTACTGTGCATTTGGACTGCACAACTTGTATGAGGCACAATAGGAAGAGATACAACAAACCGTCATAAAAAGAGGTTCCAACTGTTTCTAAATGTGGCATACTCCTATTAGCGTCTACATCAATCCGCCCCAAGTGTTCTTTACGGTCAGGAAAAGTGCCAATTAGGAGCAGGAAAACTACTTTTTTGCTATGTTATCAATTAGGATGTGCTTTTTTTGTGGTTGTGATGTTAAAGAGCATGAATGGAAGCACATGTGTTGCAAACGTTTGGTCAATTGAGGCAATTTAAGACCAGTTTAGCCCTCTCAGGAGCAACGTACTCACATTGTTTGCGACTGAGTAAAGAGGTTTGTTTGTTTACAAGTGACGAAAATTCCGGCACGGTGCCATGAAAGGCCAACTTGTTAGCTATCCAGTGATGGTTAGCGTTTAGCTAGACTGGGTAAGTCAATGAGGCTTTTAATGTGCGTATGCTACGTTTTAGAGCCTAAATTATAGCTGAAGGTGTCGGGTATGATTTACACAGAGAAACTAGTCAATATGATCGACTACAACGATTCTGGAACGGTTTGAACAGCGCCCTCATCTTAGATCTGGGTACAGCACACTGTTTTCTTGAGCTTTTTTGGCCCCGAAATCTGCAATAATGCCTTTCAAAAATGGCGCCAAAGTAACAATTGCATTTTTCTTTTTCAACTCAGGGCCACAGCTAAGTTCTAAAGCTTGCTGGATGCTGGTAGTGATCAAGGTTTCAGAGGTGGGAAGGCAAAGTTGTGTCAAGTTTCTTGCGAGACGGGCTCAGTAGCACCCAACTCAGTTAGTGGGAGTCGTGTCAAGTTTCCCGCAAGACAGGAACATGTTTCCCGCCAGACGGGCTAAGTAGCACCAAACTGAGTCAGTGTGAGTCGTGTCAAGTTTCCCGCGATACGGGCTAAGTAGCACCCAACTCAGTTAGTGGAAGACGTGTCACATTTCCCGCCAGATGGGAACATATTTCCCGCCAGACGGGAACATTTTTCACGCGAGGGTTAGGGTCAGGAAAAGTGCCAATTAGGAGCAGGAAAACAATTTTTTTGCTATGTTATCAATTAGGATGTGCTTTTTTTGTGGTTGTGATGTTAAAGAGCATGAATGGAAGCACATGTGGTGCAAAAGTTTGTTTAATTGAGGCAATTTAAGACCAGTTTAGCCCTCCCAGGAGCAGCGTACTAACATTGTTTGTGACTAAGACAGTAAAGAGGTTCGTTTGTTAACAAGTGACGACAACTTCCGGTTCTCGTAGAAAAACAGCTGCACGGTGCCATGGCCAACTTGTCAGCTATCCAGTGATGGGTAGCGTTTAGCTTGACTGTGTAAGTCGATGGGGTTTTAATGAGATAATGAGAAAATATGATCTGCTACAACGATTTTGGAACAGCGCCCTTATTCAAGATCTGGGCACAGCATACTGTTTTACTGAGCTTTTTTGGTCCCGAAATCTGCCAAAATGACTTTAAAAAATGGTGCCAAAGTAACAAGTACATTTTTCTCTTTCAACTCAGTGTTAAAGCTTGCTGGATACTGGGAGTAATGAAAGTTTCAGAGGTGTCAAGTTTCCCGCCAGACGGGAACATGTTTCCCGCCAGAGGGGATAAGTAGTACCAAATTGAGTTATTGGGAGTCGTGTGAAGTTTCCCGCCAGACGGGCTAAGTAGAACCTGCATTTCTCTTTTTCAACTCAGGGCCACAGCTAAGTTCTCAAGCTTGCTGGATGCTGGTAGTGATCAAGGTTTCAGGTTGGAAAGCAAAGTTGTGTCAAGTTTCCCGCGAGACGGGCTCAGTAGCACCCAACTCAGTTAGTGGGAGTCGTGTCAAGTTTCCCGCAACACGGGAACATGTTTTCCGCCAGAGGGGCTAAGTAGTACCAAATTGAGTTAGTGGGAGTTGTGTCAAGTTTCCCGCCAGACGGGAACATGTTTCCCGCGAGACGGGCTAAGTAGCATTCGTCTCAAATTTCCCGCAAGAGGGGAACATTTTTCCCGCGAGGGTTAGCGCCCTCATTAAAACCCTCGCGGGAAAAATGTTCCCTTCTTGCGGGAAACTTGAGACGAATGCTACTTAGCCCGTCTCGCGGGAAACTTGACACGACTCCCACTAACTCAATTTGGTACTACTTAGCCCCTCTGGCGGGAAACCGTTTTCCCGTCTTGCGGGAAACTTGACACGACTGTCACTAACTGTGTTGGGTTCTACTGAGCCCGTCTGGCGGTGAACTTCACATGACTCCCACTAACTCAATTTGGTACTACTTAGCCCCTCTGGCGGGAAACATGCTCCCGTCTTGCGGGAAACTTGACACGACTGCCACTAACTGAGTTGGGTGCTACTGAGCCCGTTTTGCGGGAATTTTTAGACAACTCCCACTAACTGAGTAAGGTGCTACTTAGCCCGTCTAGCGGGAAACTTCACACGACTCCCACTAACTCAATTTGGTACTACTTATCCTCTCTGGCGGGAAACATGACACCTCTGAAACCTTCATCACTCCCAGCATCCATCAAGCTTAAGCACTTAGCTGTGGCCTTGAGTTGAAACAGAAAATGTACTTGTTACTTTGGCACCATTTTTAAAAGGCATTTTGCAGATTTCGGGGCCTAAAAAAGCTCCCACTAACTCAATGTGGTACTACTTAGCCCCTCTGGCGGGAAACATGTTCCCTTTTTGCGGGAAACTTGTTACGACTCTCACTAACTGAGTTGGGTGCTACTGAGCCCGTCTAGCGGGAAACATGTTCCTGTCTTGCGGGAAACTTTAGACAACTCCCACTAACTGAGTAAGGTTCTACTTAGCCAGTCTGGCGGGAAACTTCACACGACTCCCACTGACTCAATTTGGTACTTCTTAGCCGCTCTGACGGGAGACATGTTCCCGTCTTGCCGGAAACTTTAGACAACTCCCACTAACTGAATAAGGTGCTACTTAGCCCGTCTAGAGGGAAACTTCACACGTCTCCCAATAACTCAATTTGGTACTACTTATCCCCTCTGGCGGGAAACATGTTCCCGTCTGGCGGGAAACATGACACCTCTGAAACCTTCATCACTGCCAGCATCCATCAAGCTTGAGCACTTAGCTGTGTCCTTGAGTTGAAAGAGAAAATGTACTTGTTACTTTGGCACCATTTTTAAAAGGCATTTTGGCAGATTTCGGGGCCTAAAAAAGCTTCCACTAACTCAATTTGGTACTACTTAGCCCCTCTGGCGGGAAACATGTTCCCTTCTTGCGGGAAACTTGACACGACACTCACTAACTGAGTTGGGTGCTACTTAGCCCGTCTGGCGGGAAACTGACACGACTCCAACTAACTTAATTTGGTACTACTTAGTCCCTCTGGCGGGAAACATGTTCCCGTCTTGCGGGAAACTTGACACGACTCCCACTAACTGAGTTGGGTGCTACTGAGCCCGTCTTGCGGGGAAATTTAGACAACTCCCACTAACTGAGTTGGGTGCTACTTAGCCCGTCTGGCCGGAAACTTCACACGACTCCCACTAACTCAATTTGGTACTACTTAGCCCCTCTGACGGGAAGCATGTTTCCGTCTTGCGGTAAACTTGACACGACTGTCACTAACCTAGTTGGGTGCTACTTAGCGCGTCTAGTGGGAAACATGTTCTTGTTTTGCGGGAAACTTTAGACGACTCCAAACTAACTGAGTTGGGTGCTACTTAGCCCGTCTGGCGGGAAACTTTAGACAACTCCCACTAACTGAGTTGGGTGCTACTTAGCCCGTCTGACGGGAAACTTCACACGACTCCCACTAACTCAATTTGGTACTACTTAGCCCCTCTGGCGGGAAACATGTTCCCGTCTTGCGGGAAACGTAAGACAACTCCCACTAACTGAGTAAGGTGCTACTTAGCCCGTCTAGCGGGAAACTTCACACGACTTCCACTAACTCAATTTGGTACTACTTAGCCCCTCTGGCGGGAAACTTGACACGACTCCCACTAACTGAGTTGGGTGCTACAGAGCCCGTCTCGCGGGAAACATGTTCACACCCAGCATCCATCAAGCTTGAGCACTTATGTAGCTGTGGCCTTGAGTTGAAAGAAAAAATTTACTTGTGCTTTTACGTGACCCGCCACGCGGGATCCAAACGCCACGGCAAAACGGCACTACCGACTCATCCCATTCTGATAAACGAAACTCAGGTCAAGCGAGCCAAAAAAATAAATATGCCCACCGACCTGCAGAGACAAAACCCCAACTAACCACTCAAACTTTCAAAAAACCACAAAAGGACGACCAGCACGCAGCGAAACGAAACATCCCTCCCCAGCAAACCACCGTCCAAAAAAGGCTGCCCCAGATAAACGGCGAAAATCGCCTTCAACATCAAGGCGAATGTCACACTTCACCGCCTCCAGGACTGCCTGCTAACTGTTAAACTTCCCCCTAAAAACCACATCACATCTAGTCCGCCAAACATTTTTCACAATAGAGCAAACAAAAATAATACGGTGCAACACAGCAACCGAACAAACTGGAGGGTCTACCCCATATAAAATAAAGCCCTGTCCTACCGACCACAAACGGTCTCCCGTTACACGGTCGGTCCAGGTCTGGAACCACTCCCATAAGTTTAAAACAAAGCAACAATGCCAAAAAACATGAGCGGTACTCTCTAAGCTGTCACAGCCGGTCCTTGGGCACAGTCCATCACCCAATCGCCAATGATACCTTTTTAGGTTGGTCACCAAGGCACCTTGTGCAATTCTCCAGGCAAGATCACGGAGCCTGCAACCATTCAGCCTTGAATGCACCGAACGCCATACTTCTGCAGAATGACGTCCCTGTACAAAAATTGCATTCAAGGCCCTATCCCGCAAGGAACAGTGAACGAGGGCCGGCTGTGACAGGTCAACAGGGGGCAACTCAATCAGAGCGGAGCAAATGACACGCACCACCCAGCTTGGAGTACTACTATGCGGTTCTCTGTTGCTAAACAGCGCCGGGACCCATCGACGCAGGTGCAACCCGCCCCAAAAACGTACAAAATATGAACAAGGCAACCCTGGGACAGTTACCGCTACAAACAATTGCTTAAATAACAAAAAGGTCAATTTACTTCCCAGATGAACCACCCCTAACCCACCCTTCTCCAGTTTTTTTTTTGACAAGCTCTGTACCACCCGACCAAATAAATGAAAATATCGCTCTCTTTGACCGCACCAGGACGAGACGCGGAATTGGATACACCGCGCCCGGGTACCACAAGATGGGCGAAACAAAACGATTAATTACGGTGACTTTCCCTAGGATCGAAAGCCAGCGGGTGCCAAAGGTTTCAAGCCTGCTCTCAAATACCTCAGCCCTCTCGTTCCAGGTTACATCACAAGGTGCATCGCAGCCGAACCATATACCATTAATTTTGATATTTTGATCCGACCAAGATGCACCGAATGGTAAGTCTCTGTATCTCCAGCTACCAAGGCGAAGGCCCTTAGTCTTTTCCGGATTCAACTTCGCCCCAGTAGCTCTCTCAAATATAGATAAATCCTGCGAGAGGGCACGAAAGGAGCCCAGACTCGAAACAACACACGTGACGTCATCTGAATGTTGAACGCATTTCACTTTGGCACCCCCTGGCACAACGAATGGAACAAACAAGTCTGGAGTCCCTTTCCAAAAGACGAGAGAGGGACTCGCTAAACAAAACATAAAGCAATGGAGACAGAGGGCACCCCTGGCGCACCCCCCTCTCCACGTTAAAAACCTCCGAACAAAACCCATTTACGATAACAGAACTGAAACTTTCCTGATACAAAACAGAAAAAAACCGCGATCCACCATGTCAAAGGCCTTCTGCTGGTCAAGAGAGACCAATGCACATGGCATATCACGCTCAATAACAAAGTCGGTCAAGTCGCGCATCAACCACAAGTTCTGCTGGATGCAATGACCCGTCACTGCACAAGTCTGGAGATCACCAACAAGATGCGGCATAGCCAGTGCAAGCCTTAGCCAGCAACTTGTAGTCCACATTTAACAAGGTGATCGGACGCTTGTTATGAGGATCCAAGGGGTCCCCAGCAACTTGTAGTCCACATTTAACAAGGTGATCGGACGCTTGTTATGAGGATCCAAGGGGTCCGCAGACTTGGGCAGCAGCGTAATCATGCCCAGACGTTGACTTTGATTTAACAGTCCGTTTTGGAAGGCGTCCTCGAAGACGGCTCTGATGTCGGGTCCTATTATTGCCCAGAAGGTTCGGTAGAACTCCCTCGGAAGCCCGTCCGAACCCGGGGACTTGCCATTCTTCATCTTCGAAAGCGCCTTCCAAAGCTCAACAGTGGTTATTCCGCCCCCCAAAATATCATTGACATCGTGGGGAACAGTTTTTGAGATTCCCCTCAATAAATCGGCCTGTGCCGACAAGTCGACATTGCCACGCGTAAACAAACTCGAATAATAATCTTTATACACGCGGACAATGCCGTGAGGGTCACTACCACGGTCCCATCAGTAGCGCGCACAGATGGGACGCGTCTGTCACCCGCCGATGAGCTAACGGACTGGTAAAACCTCAGTGAAGGGCGCTCCTTAGCTTCCACCGCTTCGACACGGGCCCTGACGCGGGCACCGTGGTACTTTTCATCAAGATCAGTCTGCAAAGCGATTACAGCCGAATGGTCGCCAAACTTCACCTCCGCGCACAGCTTCGAGAATTTTTTCTCCGCCGCCGTGTGCGGGTCACGCGATACTGAAGTGCGTAGCGTTTGATGCGCAACTTGACATCAACCCACCATTGGGATGTAGAGGCAAAGGCCGGCTTCAATGTTAGCCATCCTTTGTACCTGGTTTCGAAACCTTGGCGGAACTCTGCCTCGCCAAGAATCCGACAGTTAAGCTTCCATAGCCCCGCCCGATCGGGAAAATGGAAGGCAAAACAAAACGTGCTACAACAGTGTCCCGGTCAGAGAGTGGACAGCTCAGTGTCACGCAAGCCGAAAATTGAAAACTTACGGGCGCATACACTCGATCTATCCTGGAAGCATCTTCTCCGTTAGGCCTCACCCACGTATACGCCGTACTACACGGGTGCATATGCCTCCAGACATCGGCTAAAAGGTTAATCTGTCCAGCTCTGTAATCCCAGCGTCAGGACTAGCAGACACTGAGCCCAGAGTCTGTCAAGACCCGAGTCTGGGACACAGTTAAAGTCTCCGACCATGACACATGGTGCACTACCAGGAACAAAGGAAGGCAGCGTGTTAAAAAAATCTTGTCTAGCAGAAGGCCGATTGGGAGCATACACATTGCAAAGGGAGATGTTACCCTGTGGATACTTCAATAGAATGCAAACCAATCGGCCCCCGTGATCCATCTCCACTCTAGTGGCACAACCCGCCTGACGAGGTGACAGAAGGATGACAGTGCCACAGGATGAAGACGAACCAAACGAAGCATGCAGCCCACCACCCCACTCATAAGCCCATAGAGGGACATCTTCTTCCAAAATATGTGTTTCTTGCAGGCAAACGCAGTCGACCTCCATTGACTTACAATATTGGAAAATGCGACTGCGCTTGCGATGATCCCTCATGCCATTCACGTTGAAAGTGGCAACTGAAAATGTATGGGCCATGAGAGGGCAATGAGGCAAAACTACGCCGACGACGATTCTGTAAGCTTCAAGCGCGCTCTAGACGACATATCGTAGTCCGAGTCGTCCGAGTCGCCGACCTTTTTAGAGAGGGTTCCCCCATCTCGTCGTACCAGCTCGTCCCAGTGGCACGCTTCGGCTCGATGATCACCGAGTCTCCGGAGTCGCTGTCAGACAGAGCCTCTGGAGACCCGATGACCACCGAGTCCCCGGAGTCGCAGTCAGACAGAGCTCCCGGATCTGGCGATACCGGCGGCGGACTGGGGACGGAACTGGACGAGTTGATGGGGGAAGCTGGTGGAGACCCCGTGTCCGCTTCGCGGTGTTTTGGAGGCGGTGTGGGCACGGGGTTGGGTCTGCAACAACGGGGGAGGGTGAACGAGGTGCGGAAGGTGAATCCTCACTTGGTTCCCCCTCCTTGCGTGAAGCTTCCTTAGAGGCAGAAGGTGCGTAAGAACTTGGCGCATTTGCTTGACCCCCACTCTTTGTCATAAAGACATAAGAGGATGGACAAGCGCGAAAGACATGTCCCTCCTTCCCACAGAGTGAGCACACAACTTCGCTTTGGCAAGCAGAGGTATCATGCCCAAGACGAAGGCAGCGCCCACACTTTTTGTTTGGGCAGCCCTTGGCTTCGTGCCCGGTCTCCCCACACATGAAGCATGTACGGGGCTGACCGGGGTAACGCACGTGAGCTTTATGCCCGGCAATAAAAATGAAGGAGGGAATGTCCTGCTTCAGGTCGATCCGAACCTGTCGGTGCCCATTCAACACCCCAGGGGCATGTGCGTAGGAGCACATTTTGCTAGCCTTGACAGCCCCAAACCGACCTAAAACAGTTGCGACAAGTTCCTGACGCACCTCTAGTCCTACGTGGATGACAGTTACCCATACGGAACGTTCGTATGGAGTAACTGTCCAACCATCGACACGACTCAGCAACGTGACACCCTTCTGCCGGGTCACGTCACTGGTAAAACGTAGATCGTACGTATTACGACCCTGGAGAGCTTGCAAAGCATCAACCTCTCCAAGAACCGCAACACCCTTACTCTTCAAAATACTAAAAACTTGCACCGGTGGAACCGCTTGTTCACCGGTGAAAGTCAACTTAACAATTTTCGAATCACATCGCGATGCCATGATACCGAAGGTGGCTAGGCCACAGAGGAGTAATAAAAAACAAAATAAAGACAGGTTGGTTAAACTACAAACGATATACGATAACGATATACGAACTGGCGCACACACGAACACAAGCTACCACACCCGCCTGGCGGGAAGTATAGCACAGTACAGTACAGTAATAAAATAGCTGTATCAGATGGAGAGCGAGAGCGAAAACACGTCTGCACTCCACGAAAGCCAACTACCAACAATGTACTTGTTACTTTGGCACCATTTTTAAAAGGAATTTTGGCAGATATCGGGGCCAAAAAACCTCAGGAAAACAGTGTGCTGTGCCCAGATCTTGAATAAGGGCGTTGTCCCAAAATCGTTGTAGCAGATCATATTTTCTGTGTGCTTTTCACGTGCAAGGAAAACGGACACGGACCAAAGGTCAACAAAACCAAAAATAATCCAGTCCGCCAAACAACCACCGTAACCCAACCGAAAACTCACAAACAGAAACCTCTCACCAACCCACAAACGTATACAATGCAGCGTTCAACGTAACGTGACAAGGACAGGAACCAAAACAACAAAGCTCTACAAACCAGACCCAAAAAGCCAACTCCAAACCACAAACAGAACCCCCCAACCCATATTATGTAACGACCACACAATCCCCCCCCCCCACACACCTAACAACTAACTCACTCCAATATTCATCCGGGGTACGCCGTCCCGATAGTAGATAGCAGATCATATTTAATCATTTTCTCATTAAAACCCCATTGACTTACACAGTCAAGCTAAACGCTACCCATT
Source organism: Apostichopus californicus (assembly GCA_020650975.1). Taxonomy (NCBI): domain Eukaryota; kingdom Metazoa; phylum Echinodermata; class Holothuroidea; order Aspidochirotida; family Stichopodidae; genus Apostichopus; species Apostichopus californicus. The sequence continues at coordinate 11,038 of JAIPMN010020160.1, forward strand.
ACTGGATAGCTGACAAGTTGGCCTTTTATGGCACCGTCAGTAGCGGAGCGTCCATACAGTCAGGGGGGCCGGATGCCCCCCCTGACGGACTCAAATGGACTGCTGGCTCCCTTTTCAGCTTTTTACCACTTTTTACTTATTTGCGATTATTGACTTTTTTATTGCGCTCTCATCTACCTATTGACATTTGTCAAATTTTGTTGGTGTAATTTTCTGACCATATGGCGATAACACCTATTTATTCTTCGTTTATCTGCAAATTAGCAAGGCCCGGAAAGGGTCATTTCCGGCGATCTAGAGTGTATCTTTACTCAAAAAATATCTGTACGCTCCGCGCCAACCAATGGTGGCGCTCCGCTTATAGTGTCGAAAGCGCCCCTACAGACCATTCTCGCCCCCCCTGACCAATACCCCTAGCTCCGCCACTGTA
>JAIPMN010020161.1:563-20326 GCA_020650975.1 Apostichopus californicus
CAAACAAAAAGGTCTGCATTTGTTATTCAAGGCTACATACTTTTATTTTTTACCCCTAAAATAAACGTAATAATTCTCTGTTTCAAAACTCCTACTAAATTAATATATTCATTCTTCTTCATATGTTATTACCTCTTTCAAAATCAACGACTTTAATTTCCGTTCGCTAATTCATTCCTACATACAAAATTACATAAACACGTCCTTAACGTCCTTATAATTCATCGCTTATACTCTCTTCCATGTTATTTCTTTCTTTTTTATCATTTATAAACATCTTAATAATTATTCTAAACGTAACCAAATCCAATCTATTTATCTCTATCTACTCTATTATCAGTAACTCTATTCTTTCATTCTAGATTCCTATCTCCTGTGTGTATCTAGAGTACTGCTCTCCTAGAGTTGATGAGTCTGGTCTGAACCTTATCCTTGAGTCTGGTCTCTCTCTCTCTATCCTGAGTTCTCTCCAGGAGCTGTGGATCATTGACGACAACAGGAGACTAACTAATGAAGAGTGGGCGGCCATCTTGTCTTACTCCTCACAGTGTACAAGCTTGAAAGAGCTGGTGTAAGTATTCAGGTGTAGATGTTATAATCATCATAACAGTTAAACAGGGAGTTAATTTAATTAATAAAAGTAATCATCATTAAACTAACAATATAGAATGTAAAATCTGCTGTATTTTAATGTCAAGAATTGGATTGAATTAGTTTAAGTGGATTTATTTGAATAAATTAGGCCATCGTTGAAGGAAATATATAGGATGTTGCGATAAATGAAACAAGATAACATGGATTAATTGGGGGGTTATTAAAATCGGTGTTGGCCCTGGGTGAGTTAAGGGGACTATAGCGGTGTTCTTTTCTTAGTTTTTTTTATGAAGGGGTGAGTCTTAAAGTGACAATTGTTAATTGGGATAAAAAAGAAGAGATAAACAAAACGCATAAGATTTGAATTAATTCTAATGAAAGTTGTGACCATTCTAATGGCTTAATAACTTAAATCGCCCAATTCAAAACTAAACAAAGTTTAGAAATGTGTAAAATATATTATTTGAAAAGATTTTTAGACCAAAATAAAAAAGGAAATATTGATTCAAAATGAATTCAATAAAATTGTAAGTTTATATTAAAGCTTTTGCACTGACAACTCAAGAGAAAGTTAAGTGTTTACTACTTAAAGATAATTATTTAAATTCAAAAGTAAATTAATAGAAGAAATATAAAAAAGACAAAAAATAGAAGACAAAAATATAAATATTGATATTAGAAAGTTTTCGTGGAATTAATTTATTAAAGGTTTAAGAAGAATACTCAACAAAATGTTTAAATTATTTTTAAGAAACAATCTGTAATCAATTTGTCAATATGAAAGTAATTTTAATGTCATAGAAAAGTATTAACAAGAAAAATCCTTTAATCAATATACGGATAATTGTAAATATAGTTGTTACAAACATTTATTGGGAAAAAATGTAGGTATTGATTAAAAAGATTACTGTTAAAGAAGTTTAATATACAGAATTTTTAATAAAAAATATTATTTAAACTCAAAATTTCACAGTGAAATAAATAAATAATCATATCACTGCGTTACAAGTAGAACATTTCATTAAAAACCCAGATTTGAATATCAACATTGGACAGTTGATATTTCCTAAGTGAGATTCTTTCAGTAATTTTATCTAAAACCAGTATAAAACGAGGAAATAAGACTTGATTATTCCTTAAGTAATATTAAGTATGTATCGGAACATGCAAAGGCTTTTGCAGTAATTTACACTTTCTTGAAATCGTGAGGCAATGTACATTCCCGCCGGCGTTGACTTTACACAATAGTAAAATCCCATCACCCCCCTCCATCGCAGCGCGTTACCCTTTGTCACCCCTCATTCCACTTTTGTTTGTTTCTTAAACCAACTCTAACCGTATCTGATCATCTTTCTATTACTCTTGCTGGTTGTCACCACCAGCTCTAATATTAAATACTATTGTATACCTTGTAGTTATACAGGTAGACACTCAGGCTTCGCTACTACTTGATTTTATTGATGTTATCATTTTAACGAACCTTATCAAATTTAAAATGTTTGCGCACAGCGTAATATATTACTCATTGCCTTTTAGCAAATCCTAATCTCCACACCCTACCGCGCCCTCAGCCCTTTCACCCCCTCCCCCTCCCTTCCCCATTGACATCACCTCCAATCCGCCCTAGTTATTACAAGAACGATAATTGTACTTTTGAAGTTGCTACACGTGAGTTTATTATGCTATGTGGTCAGCTACGTTTTGTGCATATCGTCCACTGTAAATACCAAACCCGAAGCACAAGACAAACTAACACAATGACAATTATAGCATACACTACAAAACCATACATTTCTGAATTAAATATTACTAAGTTCTTTCTCTGTGTTATAACGATATCCCATCTTAACTTCCAACCGAGAACGACTATAACATAAAATTCTCCTTCTCCCAGTTCCCACATTAAGTTCATTACCGTTTAGCATAAAAGACCAGAAAACAGGAAATGTTTTTGCGTTAGACAGATTCTCCAAAAATTCTCACTTTGTACTATTATAATTATTCAAGTCGTTTTATATTATTAACAAAACATGACCATCACAGAATATTCATAAAACAATTCAGTTCTTAGAGAAAAATGTAATGGAACAATTAAAATCCCCGTAAGTTCCGTAACGTTATTTTTCTACACAGTAAAAAATACACCATCCACGTGTTCGTGTATAACAACGTAAGCCAAATCTGCAGTTCTTTAGCAGTACAGAGATATTAGCGACCTTATACATGTAGCTTTTAGTCAGTGTCAATCACAATACATTAAAAGAGAAACTGTTGATTCAATAAAGAAATTCTCAGACAAAATAAGAGAAGTTAACATTAAGGGTGAAACACCTGGAGCTACTGTAAAGACCTATTTAGCATAATAATAGATATGACACGAGCCAGTGCAGTGTTGATTGATGTCAGTACCGATTAATGTCACGTGTCTAGTACGACTGGATGGTTATCATGGCATAAACAGGTGTAAACGTGCTACCCTGAAATGAATCAAGCGGTTAGAATATAATGTACTCCATTTATTTGGGTAGGATTCGACCATTAATATAATGTTCTTTATATTTGTATGGTTTTAGTATCTTTATTATGTTTATTGCACAATGAGTGAGGTATGCAACCAAACCACCATTTTCAGTCATGCACCTCTGTTGAATAATAATCACCCATTAAGTGATAATATACATTATAATATGTTAAGTATTTGACATCAGGGGCGGATCAAGGGGCTGTGTGAGTGTACCTCAATATTTTTCAACCCCACAAAAAGTGTATTTATTAACATAACCATGCGTGTGTTGTGACCTGATTATATACCTAATTTATAGACCTAACTATGCCTCAGTCAGAATGCACTATTTCACGTCTTAAACTTGTATTTACTGGAGGAGGACCCTCCCACCTCCCCCCCCACCTCCTGCATGGAAATCGCCTTCAATGAACCAAGTGCAACAACCACTCCATTTTGGTTTCCCGAAAGGGACAACTATGGAGACACTGTTATACCGACCTTGCAAAGTTGTGAGGGGGGGGGGGGGGGTTGTGGATTGCAAAGTCGGCAATTGCAATAAGTTGAAAATAACGAAAAGTCGTTAGTTACTATTACGGTTAGATTCGCCCAACACGGTAACATACAGAAATGCTGTACTCGAAAGACTTCGTTATTTGATCAGCGACGGCTATAGACCGTCATTTCTCAGAAAGGTTGCTAAAATAATCGCAGGGTCTGCACTGTTTATCCATGTTTGAAAAAAAACATTCAACAAGTTGAATAAAATTATCATCAAAGGAACATTAAAATTGTATTTGGTACTATTAAATTAGTAAATGTTGAAAATATGATGTACTTAATGCCTTTAAATGTTAAACTGTTTTTAATACAGAAATTGTTAACCCCCTGTACAATAGTCCATGTACCTGCATGGGTTAGGTTAGTACCATTAGGTTAGTACCTAATGTTAATAGGGGTAACGTTTTAGGTTAGTACCATCATGTTTAAAGGGGTAACGTAAGTTGCCTATAAATAAAAACAAAAGTTAAAATATATCTATAACGAAAGTAACTGCTTGCACGGTAGAAGACGTATAAAGGAACACACGTATGTTTATTTTATTCTGACATAACGTTCCCATTCGACTACGTGTATATTTCATTACGAGTAGAACCCCCATGACAAATCTTACACGGGTACAGGTACAGAGCTGTAGGCCTATAGAGAGAGAGTTTGGCCAACTGTGTGACGATTTTTGATTGGTCGAGATATTTCAGCACTCACTTGCCATCACTATATACGGCTTTGTACAGGTAGGACCAGTATCGCCGCAATTACATTTCGGGCTACATTTCATACTGCAGTTTTGGGTAATGGAAGCCCTCAGCTTCGATTGTAGGAATTGTATATTTTGTCACGTGGTTTTGCGCCTTCAATTGTTCCTCGCGTATGACAATAACAGTAAAATTCGCATGCTTCAATTACGTTCAGATTGAACGTATTCGCACCCTAGTACAGATACAACACAGTTAACTTAGTAATTTTATTGATCGGCCTCCATTTTCCCCTCTGATTCAATACGCTATATGATGGTTACTTTTGTGAAGCTACTACGGTGTCGTTCGAAGAATGATTAACTGCTATGCAGTGCGGTATTAAGTAGTATTTTTCCGTAAAACTCGGGTTCGTTCGATTATTTGATAATCGGTTTTACCGATTACCGATAAGTTCCTGTGACAAATGGCCGATTACCGATTATTTCATCATTTTCGTGGAGCTGGCCTAAAGTATGCTTTAGTGTTATGCATGATTACCAACTTCTAGGCCAATACAATCAAAGATGTAAATGAACGACTTAACGTTTTACAGTAATGATTAATGGAGCAAGTAAAGAACACTGTAATACATACATGGGACGCTGTACGTTTATAACGAGGAGTCGCAATAATGCAATCCCGCCACAACACAGTTAAGGACAGGGCTGTACAGACTACAGAAGGGGGGAAATAGTAGCCATTGGCTATGAAATGAAAAAAAAAGAAAGAAAAAGTTAGGGACAGCTTTTACAACTGGTTTTATAAAACCATTATCACTGTTGCAACTCCAACGTAAATAAAGTGAAAAGTATATCGCACGGAATTAAAATATTCGTTATTTCGTTAGCTGATATCGAAATATATAATCTGATATGAAGAATAATGTGTAAAAGTAAGTTGGCCTGACGTTTTGATCCTAACAGGATCGAAACGTCAGGCCAACTTACTTTTACACATATTCTTACACAGGCTCTTTAGTGGATAAGCAGTTTTCTAACAGTTTTATTTTATTATGAAAATTGAAAAATAAAACAATCCCAAACGATTGCTTCAAATTTTCAATGATTGCCATCTGCAAGGAAAATTTTCCGATCGAACGTTGTTTCAAACGACCATACACAGTAAGTCAATGGCGCTTCTTCATAGAACTACATGTCGGAGAAATCACACACTAAAGTCCCATTTACTCTGTCGCGCGTGTCACTGGAAATCAGACTTGCTTTTAGTCGGTTGCGGTAAGGAGTTTAGTTACTGAAAGGGGGTCATTTTAGCACGTATGGTATACATGCGGTCAGGGGGGGGGGGGGGGGATAGCTTCGGGTTTTTTGCAAAAATATGCGTAAGAATGTTTGCCTAATCACAAAATACTGTGATGCAGTAGAACTACTGAAGACTATCGCCAAACATGTTTAGGGATTTTTAGGAGTATTTGGCGCCTTGATTTCATCATTTTATGCCATTTTAAACTCTTGGGCGCATTTTCAAACTGAACAGTTATGAAGCTCAACCGTTCTCTAGCCAGACTAGCCTAATGAACGTAGAACTTACAATGAACAAAGCCTAATGTTATTGTTTTCACTTTCCAGTGTTCACCTACGGTGAAACGGGCAAAGTGGTTCAAAAGTATATTGATTTGGTTTTTATATTTAGTACAGACAATAAATCTTTCTTATCATCGTTAAACATGATAACAGGAGGTTTTGTTAGATGCTAGAAGCGAAGTGAAAAAAAAAATTACTTCGTCACCCTAAGCTTATCGCGGGTATACTGTATGATAATAAATGCAAATAATTGGATAGTATTAGTACAGCATTAGTACAAACTCGCGCGAGGGACTTGCGATACCGTTACACGGTAGATTAGCGCACCTTCCCCGGCTATGAATAGCGTTGAATCGAATGATCTACATTTTTCTCCCGTTGTGGTTGTGGTGAATCAAAAGCGCGGAAAAATACAATCCTTTATATGAAACGTATAATAATCGGTTATAAATAATCTTAGCGAAATGGATTTGCCGATTATTTACCGATTGTCTGATAATCGGCCCGATGCCGATTATCTAACCGATTATCGGTGGAACACTGGTACTAATGTGCACTACAAACAGAATAGTTGTAGAATTATAATGATTGAACTGTTACCAAACCATTCTTAGTCCCTTAACATTCCTTAATATATTGTAATTCATTAGTAAGTTTCTGTTGTATTTATTTTTTAGGCAAGTTTTGGGCGAACGGAACTCTTACACTCATAAGTTGACTCTACCCCTTCCCCCCCCCCCCCCCTCCGTTTAATTTAGTGGAACGGTCCCACACACAAAATAAACAGAATCTTTCTTTACTTATAAGAATCAAGCAACATCTGATTGACTTATAACTATACAATGGACACAACCATTTAATAATAAAGTGTTATTGATATTACAGTCTCTACGGAGTTTCCAACTAATCTATCAATAGCCGCGACCTGGAGCGCTAGCCATAGTGCCGCAGAGGAAAGTAAGAACAGGCCGCGTTTTTTTTTTCCTAGGAGGGTTAGGGGCAATTATCATATGTAGGCGTATCCAGACCCTCGCGCATGCGTGTTACTCGTAAAAAGTTTATAGCTAGTACTAGTAGTCGTACATACAGTGTGTGCGACGCGATTCACGTTTTGCACACATGTATACGTATATGCGTTCGTGCAACAATGGAGACCTGTTCGACTGACAATCCTTGCGCCAATCTTCAGCTGGAATCTCGCCCTAGATTAGAGGTAAAGTTACTCGATACAATTGCATATAATAAAGTAATCCTCTCACCCAGATTTTAGACACAATGTACGGATTTCATCTGTCGTCATCATTGTGCGCGACGGACATTAAATTAATGAATCTGCTAGCCTACATTACATGTATTTCTAGCTTCACAGTAAACTTAATGTTACGGTAAACTTTAAAATTATGTACATGGTACTAATATAGTAGGCCTATACATACAAACTTAAGCCTGCTTTTATGAACTATCAGTCATTCGGTACTTTATCTGCTTTGCAACAAGTTGTTTAATTGTACAAGTGAAAAATAATTATGTGATGATATTGAGGGTGACGAAGTGACGATTTGATCGCGCTTTAATTTGTATTTCTTTCACTTATTTTCTTCAATTCTCACTTGGTAATCCTTGGCCAAAAAGCAAACTGCATTACGTGTAAAACTGTACATCGGAGATCTATTGCTTTGTACAGCGTACATACTGCCCACGTACACCCGGGCCCACACATGTGTATTACAGCGATCGATGAGTAACGCGTGTCTATGAGTAACACGCATGCGCGAGGGTTTGGATACGCCTATATATGATAATTGCCCTTAACCCTCCTAGGAAAAAAAATACGCGAACAGGCCTTGCTCAAGATTAATACCGCGTTGTTGTTACTTTCTTGTAAGGAAGTTTTGGTTGCAAAACATACTGTTACTGTTGTTTCTCAAACCACATTTTCACGAGTAAATAGGATTCACGGTAAGTTACACATTTGCAAGTAACGAACCTTTTTCATAGATCATTAAAAAATGTGTTGATTTTAAGAAGTAATATGAGTATAGTTAATATAACTATGTAGCCCTGCCGTATAAATCAGTTCGCTGGTTAATTTGCTTAACCGAGCAGTTGTTTACAGTCTTACCATTACGTGACTGAAGACCCGCATCGCCTATATACGTACGGAATACCATTCGGAATGTGTATCATCGGCCGAGCTGGGTTTTAGGTTGAATATGTAATGAACAGGTACCCAGGGACCGACCGAACTGCGGAGACGAGTACCCGGTTCCGATATTTCGGACTAGTCCCATCACTAAATTCCCATCCTCCCCTCTCCTCCCTACCCACCAGTCCTCCTAAACAACAAACATGACATAACCCTAATATTATAATCACTCTCACTCCGGGGTAAAACAAAATTCGCGCATAAGTAATCAACCTCAGGTCTGAACGAATAATTTCAAACTCTGAAATATGTAACCAATATTAGTTTCATACTGTCCACTACTGTAAAGAGAAATAGGGAAGGATGATTTGGCCTATTTAACTCCTCTAACCAACTATTAATTCACACGATACATACTGTAAATGGTCCAAGAAGGTTTCCAAAACAGTGACTCGGGACAAACATGCACATATGAACATCTAACCGATTCACATTGCCATGGAGACTAATATTGATTGTGTTCAAAATACGTCACTATTTTAAAATCCCTCTAACACTGTGCGAGCACGGAAACTGCGTATCTGCTGCCATCTACCATCGAAACTTTCAAGTCGGATGAATCTTGAAAGTACGTTAAAATGGATCATTATTAACCTGTATGACTGACATAACTTCCTGAACATTTCGACATCCACAAAATGACGTGATTTGGGCCACTTCCAAACTGACAGATGCTCATATAACATCACTATACTGGGCTTCGATGCACTAGCCTTCAAGTTCAATTATGTCTAGCTTAAAAGGAGATCCTCCTCTGTGAATACTCGTTTATGGTCGAAACGAAGATGATGTCAAATACTTGGTGCTGGGCTAGTTGTCCATATATTGCTGGATTTTTTCTTTAATTTGACTCATTCAGTAACTGTTACAGTGTGTGAAGCGATTTTGCATTTTTTTAATCTGTATAAATTGAAACATTGATATATGTTTCTGAATAAAATAAAAAACAAACTTGAAGCTAATGATCTGCAGTTTACATTTAATTATATTTTTTACAAAGTTACTTAGCAATTTGCTGTTATTTTGTCTTTTTGTATTCCACGTTACCGAAATGTTAACAATCAAGCATTTATGTTATGTCTATAGAACAGACATACAAACAAGGATAAAATAAACATGATTTGTACCGTACAAGTTTATTATACCTTGTAAACGTGTTATTTCTGGTCATATGCATCTAATGAGCTGGTATAATGGTCTGTACACTAGATTAGGCAGTTCCTCCCACTTTGAAAAATATATTTGTTTCTCAAAAACTATAAGTGGTACAACAATGGAACCTATAAAAAACCGGAAAGACTACCTGTAAAGTGTGAGTAAAACTTAACAAATTATTTTGATAAGAAATACATAATTTCTGACCAAATTTGTTTTTGTAATATATCTGTTTGAATTATGTGGACTACTTATTATTTGCTGTTTATCTTCATTTGTTTATTTTCATTGATTTTTTGGTAAATAGTATGCTTACACGATGATTACTTTGCTTCTTTCCACAGGATTTGGGTTGATGAATTGCCAGACTCTGTTCCAATTGAATTGATTCCATCGTCTTTGAAATCAAGGAATGTGAAAGGTATTGGTTATAAATGAAGTTGAGTAAGAAATTAGAGACAATTCGTCGGTGGTCTGGTGTTAGTAAATAACAAAAAATTAACAGCTCTGAATAGCAAAGCTTGCCCACCTTCGTGTATACAGCCACAGATTACAAACAAAGATATCAACTCCGCTTCACTTTCCCTATTGATAATAATTCCCTACTGCACATCAGCCTCGATCTATTTTTTTTTATCTCTTAGCAAATTTTCTGTAAACGTAACATTTATTTGCTCGTAGCAGTACAAATACTGCTTAGAAGGGAAACTGATAATGCAGTGTTACAGGTTATATATTAAAATTATGATAACATTTAAGGTCGAATGATACGTGGGAGTGCAGCGGACTAACCTCCTTCATACGTATGGAGATCATGTGGACTTATTCGTAGGCTCAAAAATGAGTACGAAAGCTAACAATTATTTTGACCAGTTAGACATATTATAAAACGGTAACAACTACTGAAAATTACCGTTTGTACATTATGTATACTAACGGTTTGACAAGAAACTATCCGTGGAAATGGATCAAAGTGAAGAAATAAACGTTACAATATTCTCAGTATTTCTCATCAAAACGTCAACAGCCTGAAGTCCCCTTCCCACGATTAACATTATCCGGGGAAAGAGATAAAATATGTATCGTTCTCCACATCGGCAAAACTCCCAAAATGAAAAAAGAAGCGTTATGCACACTGATTACAATCCTTCCAAATTTACGGAATCGATAAACTTACCATTTTGACAAGATGTATACTATAAGTGCAACAAATTGGGTGTTGCCATTTTGCAAACATTATAGGCTTCAAACCATTCATTCTGTGACGTCATGTACTTCTCATTCGGTCAATCGTAACCCTTTTCTCCTTAGAGAATGAATGTCTGGATACATACTTCATCTTAAAATATGTTTTTGAGATGGACTGGATACTCTGTTACCTCAACTGTGAATATTGCCTGTTCCCCAGCTCTCCCCTATGCATATATATGCGCTATTGTTGCGACCAGTCAATGTCAACATACCTTTGACCTACTCTAAAATGAACGTGTTTATAAGTATAGTGAGTACGTCTAGTTTGATGGTAAAGCAAATTAAGACACGTTTATACACCTAAACGCTTAGTTGTCGCTAAATAATTTAAATAATGAGCTGAATAAAGAACAAATCAGTAGAGTCACAACAACAACAGACTTTTGAATTTGGTCAGCACTTTTTACCCCCCAAAAATACATCGAGTATTAATAACAACTACAAAATATTGCAATTGAACAAACTGAGACACCGACAAGGATTTTTCACCAACTGAGAGCGATTAATGGAATTGATTCGATCCACAACATTTCGTTTACCAGACACTCTCAGTGTAATCCAACGGGGATGTAAATATCAAATTTTCAATTTTCAGATTTTACTTCATTGTTAATTATCATTTGTTTTATGTTTTGCCAAGATAATGGTAATCTTTAATACTGAAAGCACTGAAACCTTTATCAACTCAGAAAGGTAATTTTTTAAAGAAGGTATAATTCTCTAAGACGACCGTCGATTTGAAACAAAAGATCAAAAATTGTTTATTCAAATTAACCGACGTAATTTGCTTCTATCTATTTAAAAATCCTGATTACCTCGCGCTGATTTCTGTTTTCTCTCTTCGAAGATAACAATAAACACTTTAATTTGTTCCGTAACTTAATTGCGGCAATCGTTCCTGTTATCATGAGCTCGATGTTTTATTGGCTAATTAATTGATCAGTGATAGAGTGATCGGTATACTATAGATGACGTCATCATTATTATAACCTGACCCTGCAGTATTATTTTACTTCTTTGATAACAATTGTCCGGATGAAGTATGACTATTGAGGATGAGTAACTGCATCAACAGGTCATAGCCCGGGATGACCATCATTCGACAAGAATGAACATTTAAATGTAAGCCAATGGCAAAGTGCAGTGTTATGGAATGTACTAACACCTTTACTATTGGTATGTGCTGATGTGAATATGTCTCTGAAAAGCAGCCAAGTTTGTAATGTCTGTGAGATTCATCAAATATAAGATATGATACATTAAATCCGTCTCTTTCATTTCATTCTCCAGTGTATTGGCGTGGTCAACGACTGAATTTCCAGACCGGTGAATGGCAGGTAAGAGATCATACATGATTCTTTTATTTACTGTTTCTTCATATACTACAGGTGTCGGCAGGTATTTTGAGTTACGTTTTACTTTGAATTTTTCACTTTGATTATTAATGAGTTATTGTGAGTTGGATTAATTATCTCTTTAAATGATATAGTATCGATCAATTCAAAAGTTTCCTCATCTGCCAATACTATTTGCGCTGTAAATACATGCTTAGAGTACCCCATTCAGTTGTCTGCTGTGGTTTGCTATTATGTGATATAAATACTTGTCACAAATAATGGTGTGTGATCTCTATAGTAACTTGATACACAGGTTTCTTTATTCTCTGACTGACATATAACCTTATCATAGAAAATGTTATAAATCTACTACCCACTATCTTAGGGCTGGATCATTCAATTTCTGATGGTCACCGGTTAGAATTGCAGTAGATACTGTATAAAGGTTGATGTTTCAAACATCTGTTGATTATTTAATTATTTCAGACTCAATTGCCGATTTATTAATTGCCATACATAATCTTTTGTTAGAAAGAAACTGTACCCGAGATATATTTACTTAGGATGTTTCATTAATGACTGATAATCCGTAATTACAGAGCAGATACTCTTACTTAGGTTTTTGTTGAAATTTCGAGTGACTGAATCACTTCTAAATGATCGCATTTCTTCCCGTTGTTTGTTGATTATCTAAACGATCCGTCACATCGTTGACGTATATACTTTCAACTTCCGAGAACACCAACATCTTAACCCATTCCTCGTGACAAGCTTATTTTATAAGATTGAAGTAACTACAAATGCAAAGCAATTTTCTAGCTAAACTCTCGCTACTTACTGGTATAGTAGAGAGTAAACCTCGCTGAGTATTGAAACTGTTAACAATCACTTCAATCGTTAGGTTTCTAACATTACTTTGTTTTGACATTTTCTGACGTTTTAGTTGTTTTTTCTAGGTTTATTTCCTTTGCATATTTTTACTTTTTGGCAGGTTAAGTATTTTTAATTTCTATTGCGAGCATGTATATCTACCCATTCAGGGATATAGTAAAGTTGAAATTATTTCTAATCAAATCGATGGTTGGTCACTGATTAAATCGTTTTTTCCCAAACACACTGTATTTTGTTTCAATGATGGCACACAAATTCATTGATCTGTTTATGTTTGTCTTCGATTCACTCATATTAGTCAGATGCTCTGTGGAATAGCAAAACCAAGAAGGAATCGGCGGTTGTTCTTGGAGACTTGAAAACTAATTTGACTCGATAAATGATTCCATATGTCTGTGCAAATTCAACTTTTAATTTACTACTTAAATATCTTCTTCTTTTTCAGAACATGGATAAATATAAACCTCTCTTGATCATGGATGACATTATGAAATATCACTTTTGTAGATGCCAAGGCGATCTTTGTTAAGCAAACTAACAATGTTGTTGCATTTGTTATTAATAATGCGATGTTATCGTCATATCTCTTATCTTTCATCCTCTTTTCATCCTCTCACAGCATGAGGACAGTGACTACTTCAAGCAGCTCGATGAAGCAGCAACTAAGACTCAACAAGTAAGTAGTAAGAACTCCAATAGTAAGAATGCAATGGACACGATATTTAATACGTTGTAATTTAGCGTTGAAAATGATCACATATCAATTATCATGGTGAAGTGAATTTAAACTCTTGATCGAGTCAACGTAGCAGTAATATTAGTTTTAATTTAGCGCCCCCCCCCCCCCCAATTGAGCAGAACACCAGTAATTCAATGAGAGGGCGTGCTGGTATTAGCGCAAGTAATCCATTATCCACCACATACTCTTAAATCTTCCCCATCATGCTTCACGAAATGAGAAACAGACAACAAACTTTACACGAAAGCTGTGACTACACACCGTTCTTGTGATTTTTTTATTTTAATGGGCCTATAGCCAGGGATTTACTTCTGTTAACAGGCTTCCAATGCTTTTCCTGAGTATATGTCACTCGTCCTTCCCGTACAGCTGCCATATATTTGATTTCTAATCTATGCACTTGTCAGCCAGTCTTGTGACTAATAACGTGATTAAAGTAAGGATATATAAAAAAAAAAAAAACATTTAACTCTTTATCCCTCCTACTCCTCCCCCTCCCCTCCCCAAAGACACATTCAACTTGCCCATCAATTTCAATAAATAAATACTCGTTAGAATTTAAAAACAATATTTTCCTCCCTCCTCCCCCCCCCCCACCCTCAAAAAAAGAGGCAAAACTCTTTACGTTACTCTCACATTGCTTTCCTTGTTTAGGATCGTCAAAGGACCAGACGGATATGTACCATATCTTGAGGTGAGTTTAAAGGTTAACATATCAGTATGATGAGGGACCTAATGTGATACATGTACAATAAGATATTATCAGTTCTGTATACAAGAATGCTACCCTGCTGACAGATCATGTGTTCCTGGTAAACAATATTAGAAATCAGTATTTGTCTGGATTATATCGGTATCTGCCACTGACAATGGAACATCCTAAGAGGCAGATTGTTTAAAAGTAATCAGGCAGAATATTCATAAGTAACTAACCAATTATAATTCCCCTCCTCGACCTAGTCTTCCCGGTAAATATATAAATATGCCATAGTTTTGCTTACATCATGAGATAATAGGTATTAAAAAAAACATTGAAAGATTTTTGAAAATTAGGTGACATCATCAACAATAGAAAGATCCCTGAACAAAATTAAGCCTAAAACAGTATATGTTCTATAGCCATCTATCATAAAATTATTTAATTGCACTTAGAAAAGCGCACAGTAATAGATAACCACATTTGTATCTCTTTCATTCAGTTCTTCGTTAGAGATATCGTCCGGCAATGCCATACAAATGATTCAACCGGGACACCTGCTGAGTGACAGTTCGTTTATGACGTCAGTGGCTACGCGCGCAATGTGACGAATACTACATTTAAAGGTCTTCCATTCATTTTGTATTTGCAAAGTTCACATTGTAGTAGTGTTTCAGTTACGACAGCAAGGAATTATTGCAAATATCCGGAGACATTCTTTAATATATTCATTGATCACTATCATATTAATGTATCCTTTCTTACTGAGGTTTTGTTTCGTTTGGGCACTATTCAAACTTTTCTTACACGTCATGATATGACGGTCTTGACAGGGCCGGATTTAGACATGTGGAGGCCCGTGGGCAACCTTCAGTGGTGGAGGCCCCCCTCCAGTGATCGCCGTCCTGGGGAAAACAACCACTTAGCTGTTTCTACCATTCACAAAGAGATACAATTAAAATTGAATATGACTTCAAGCGTATGCATGGCGTAAGCCGCGCGCAATATGATTTTGATTGATGATATTTGTCAGCCTACATTTAATTTTTTTATCTTCAAATTTCCCCTTATATATTTTTTTTTTCATGAAGTATGTGGAGGCCCCTTGTTGTGGAGGCCCGTGGGCAGCTGCCCACGTTGCCCATTGGTAAATCCGGCCCTGGGTCTTGAAATGTACTGATATATCTCACATTCTCATTTGAGTATTTGTATATCATCATCAGAGGTAAAGCTGATGGTCTAAAGACCAAGCTCGTTTACGTTTTTATCAATTCATCATATTTTTGGTTTTGATGATAAGTATGGGTGTTGGTGTGAACAGTATGTATGTGTGTGTGGCGCTCTACTTGTAAACACGACATCTCAAGATAGGAATCATGGATACTTTTCATGTAGGTGTACTTTCATGTAGATGTACTTGTAGATGTATTTGTACTTGATGTACTTGATGTACTTGATGTACTTGATGTACTTGATGTACTTGATGTACTTGATGTAGATGTACTTGATGTAGATGTACTTAGCATGTAGATGCCCCATATCAAGTGAAAGAATCTAATTGTTTTGGTGGAGATCAAATTCATCTGAGGTCACCAGAGGCAAAAATTGACAACCTTGTAAATACGATATCTCGCGTTAGCATGGGTCATTTTCATACTTGACATGTAGATGCATTTTATTAAATAAAAGAACCCTATTGTTTTTGGTGGAGGTCATAGGTTATCCGAGTTCTCCAGAGGCCAAAAGCTGAAAACTTTGTAAACACGATATCTCATGATAGGAAGTCTAAATACTGTTATATTTAGCATGTATATGGGTAATATTGAGTAGAAGAATTCTGTTGTTTTTGGTGGAGGTCAACCGTCATATTTGGTCAACAGAGATGAAACACTGAAAACCTTGTAAACACTATATCTCTAGACAGGAAGCTTGGATATTTCTCATACTTATCATGTGAATGTTTTATATTGAGGGAAAGAACTCTGTTGTTCTTAGTGGAGGTCAACGGTCATCTGAGGTCACCAAAGGTCAAATATTGAGGGAATTTTTTTCATCTCACCGCCAATCAGTAAAGTGCTTGTCAAATTATTAATAAATTCTTATTTTTAAATAAAAATACACCTCTTATATCGTTGCAGTATTCCAATGCTTTTTGAGCTATCTACTGGATTAAAGTTGATTTGTGTTGCTACTTATTAGGTAAGGGGGTGGACACGGGATTGTTCTTACTGCCAGTTGAAAATTACAGTGCCCATCGACGGGTGGCACACACACACCTGGCCTCATGAATAAACTGACTCGTAACTTAATTGTGAGATATAACACCTTTGATATAATGTCTTAGGAACAGTATTTCGTCCAAAATCAATCAAATCCCAAGATTGATTTTTCTTTCGTTTCGTGTTGTTGTGTCATTGTTAGTGAGCGTTCTGTCTGTGTTTTGGTGTAATAACTACAATGCTAGTAGGATTTAACCCTTCCCCTCTCTCTGGAAATTATGGTACCATTACTGTTAAGAAAAAACAATAAAATAAATAAATAAAGTAGTTCTATTGAAATATTTGTTTGTTACTTGCTCCATCCATACATCATATACTGTCTTTATTCATTACGTTCTACCTTCTAATCAATTGTTTTAATTTTTGCAAAGTCTAATAACACGAAATCTTTCAAATGTTTTTGTATATATGTAATCCTTTGGTTAAATATTCAAGATAAAAGAATAAAAACAACTTAACGATTTAAATGACAACATCGACCACAAGACAGATGGACTGAACCATAAACAAAATTAATGATAATTTGCGGATATGCTATATATGTCGAAATATCAATCGAATATTCCGCAATGAATTATGTTTTATAATTTTGGTAAAAGTAACATAAGACTATTGTGGCTGTGAACCGTACTAGAGGCTATGAGCCGTTCTAGTTGCTGTGAGCTGTACTAGTGATTGTGAGCTGTTATTTACGATGAACTATAATTATTATCAGACTAACCATATTTCAACTATAATTAAATACTTCATATTGGTCATTAACGCTTGTAATATATGGTAATTTCAATAAATATGTAATCGCATTTTTATGAAGTTTTCACTTTCTGTTTGTTTTGATCGCAGTTTTTCTTCAGAATAAAGTCAGGGATGATCCTAGTGTAAAGTACATTAATATGTATCATGTATGTTCCGTTCAACCTAAACAGTCGAAAATTCTTCAACATTGTTCAAAAGATGCAAAATATAGTTTACTCTTATTTTGTATATAATCAACCTTCATTTTACTAAATTTCTCAAAAGCAAGGGCTAACTCTCACCTTAGACCCTACCTCTCCGCGACATAAAGTTTCATCCCATCCCCACTTCCACCCTTCACCCAAAATGGTGAAATGTAAAGGGTAAGATACTTAACCAGAATTCAAAAACTGAATCTAAATTCGGAAGTCCGAAGAATGAGAAGGAAGGAAGAGAAACCTGACGTTGACCTATACGTATGTGGTCAGAGCCTTCACGAGATGCTGAAATGTATAACATTTGTCAATCAAGTATAGATGAGAAAGTGTAACAGTGAAGTGTAGACATGTAAGAGAAGAGCTCTGTAAAATGCAGCTGGTTTACCAAAGGGGACAATTCTTCTCTACTCCATCATCAAGATATCATCACATTCTGCATAATCTCGATTGTAAGGAGGCTTAAGGTATAGAGAGTGGATCGGTTAAGTCGCTCTCTTGGGTGACTCTTCTTACAAAAATTACACCATCATCAAGACCAAGACCATGCGCTTATCGCCATACACGAAATTCATTTTATTAGTTTTTTTTTCAGGAGAAAATGTTCGTCCTTCCTAATTAACGCATATCAAAAACCAATGGTTAATAAACAGCAGTGCGAATTTTTTTTTGGCATTACGCAATGAGTTTGTCTTAGCTAACCTTTTATTCCTTCGTCCTAATAAAAGATACAATAATCCAACAGGAAGACCTACAGGAAAACTAATCACATCTTGAGGTCAACATATTTGTCACTAGCCCGTTAACTGTATTTCCACTCTCTAGTCTGCTTCATAGTATGATATTTGTTTTACTGAAATGTGTTATGTTTTCTTCTGTACGATAGTACGATTTTTTATTTAATTGAATAACAAAATAATGAAAGCATAGAAGCGGTTACAGCATGCAGTTGTTTCATGATGATAACAAAGTAGCAGCATTTGAATGTCATGTTGTTTGAATTTGTCTGTATATTGCGAACAAATTGCGTCCCGTTGATACATATTTCTAGCACCCTCTACTCCCTCCTTCTTCCGACCAACATATACCGTATCGCAATAAAAACAACTGTATCATGGCTTTGATTTGAATGTTTCCCTGCTTCTTGATACCAACATTTCCAAAACCTACATAGCTCATTCCCTTTAATAGACAAATGTTTCCTTTGAAATAATGAAAGAAAAAGTTCCAAAGTTATTCAATTTAACATTTTCCTGTTTACATGTAGTTAATATTAACAAAAAAAGGCAGAACCCATTCGAAATACGGAGATAGGCTGCTCTCTTTGTTTGAGTGCGCAAATCTAAAAGTGTGTTTTAGTTTGAGCAACCTGTGTAATCTAAGTTGAGTAATACCAGCAAGGTTTGATTACATTGCCGACACAAACTTAAAATGCTGCACTATTGGTCTGGCTCTACATTTCATTATTTCTTTCAACAGCACACGTACACACACACACATAAATCAAGAACAGGTAGTAGGAGAAACTTGCGTGTAGACCTAATGAAAGACCTCATTAAATGATATAACCTGAACGTACCCCAAGAAGCACCATGTACGATCTATTTTTTTTTTTAACCGGAGGAGGACCTCCAGACGCCTCTACAAGTTAGTCTGATTCAACCTACTATTCCTTCTTTTGTTTAACTCTTTGACCTACTCCTGTAATATATGTCTGTATATCAGTTCATGTTGCTTTAAAAATTCCATAGTTATTGATTGAAACTTAATAATTATTAACACTTGCCTGTTTGTGAGTCGCCAAAGTCGTTTTCTCCAGTAAATTGGATCAACTATTTTTTTCAGTAGGACTGGGTAGGGAAGGTAGGGAATTGTATGTGTTTTTCTTTCTTCTTTACGTTGGAGTGGTGTTTTCTTTCTATTTTTCGAACATGCCTACATTTTTATTTTATTTTCTATTTTTATCATAATTGCATTTGTCTATATTTGGATTATGTGTTCATTTTATCTGTTGCTTGCTTTTTATGCTTTTAATTTTTTTTTCTCTATCATGTGTTCCTTTTTATCTGCTCTTCTTATTTTTGCCATCTTTTCTGGGAGTGTTTTATTTCAATTATGTGTTAATTTTTATTTATTTTCTACTTTTATCATATTTTTATATTCTTTTTAAGTGTAACGTTAATTTTTTAGGGTTTTCAAAGACACAGTATGACAAAACGACCGGATGCAATTGTTTCCAACAACTTTACAATGAAATTGTAAGTGATGACGTCACGCAGAACGTAATTAATTTCTCTTGTATATTTGTATGTCTTTTCAAGA
>JAIPMN010020162.1:0-29675 GCA_020650975.1 Apostichopus californicus
TCTCTACACTAAACAATAAAAACAGGTTTCAAAGATACTACCAACTCTCATTATTCCATATGATTATTTGATATACAGAAAAAAAGTACACCAAGACAGGGTACATTAAATGAAACCTTAACCAAAACAGAATGTTTACCTTTGTCAAACAGAAGTAACCTTGATCCCCAAACACCCCTCCCACACTCCGCCCTAAATGGAACTTAGATCTGTTTTTCCTGTTCATATTTGTAGAGCAAAATTAAACATGATTACTCATTAAGTCATCAACAGTATCAGCCTAAGTAAAAAGACTTTCCCTCTTTCTGTGACAGCATTTGGCAAACGGACCTTCTAACAACGAAAAATACTGGTTCTGTGATGTCACTTTTAGACTTGTTTGAGTTTAATCTCCTGAATCAAATAAAGGTTTCGTCACTGATCAATATCGACATTAACATCGCAGGTGCTGATGACGGTCTTGCGAAGGCCGTTGCCTTTCCCGAAATTACGACGATACTTACGTTCTCAATTTCTTGCACGTTTGGATATCCGTGTTTCTTAAACTCCTCCATTAAATTTGGAATGACATTCTGAGAGACATGGCTATTGTTACTGAGAACAATCACCAGACATTGTTCCTGTGTAACAAAAGACAATGGAAAGCATGTCAAGGCTGTTAACAACAATGCATTTCTCAATCTGCTCAAAGTAACAATCTTTATGCCTATAATTTTACTCAGATTGTCAAGTCAGTAAATCTTCATAAGTCACGTGGAGAATGTTGGCATACAGCTGTTAGTTGATGTGACATAGAGAGATATGACATAGCCATGGTTTTGAAACAAGAGACATGCCACAGTGTTTTTTTTTCCAATGAAGACTGACAGGTTTGTCCTAGGTATTTCAAGATAAATTATATAATCTAACAATAGGTAATTTTACTACAAAAGAACACCTTTTGTCTAGCGTCTAGTGTAGTTCTCAATAGGTGATGCACGAGCCAAATCCTGCCAGTGGAAGATTCCACTACAGCTTTCCCAATTACCAATAACCCCCCCCCCCCCCCACCAAAAAAACAAAATGGATCTATAATCTTGTGCTAATCTAGTTTCCAGGCCCTGAAGGCCTTCGGCTTGAGCATCCTACCTGCCTAACCTTCACATTGCCCAATAAAATGATATCTCTGTGGCCCTCATCGAAAATGAATCGACAACCCGTTGTCTTAAGAATGTGCTTTATTATATAAAAAGACTCCTTAATATATTACAAGCTCTGTATTTCCTCTTTGGACAAAATATTCTCCAACAAATAACAATAAACATCAACATGTCATTTGGGCCTAAAATACTTTCATTAGCATGTTAACCTTGGCCTAGCCTACTTTACATATAAGAATTGGGGCAGAAGTTGTTATATCATAGTGAAGCTAAAGTTTAATTTGTTGAAACTTTCTTGTTGCGGAAGAAAATTTTTCAGGCAATTGCACCAAACATTGTTTCGATTTACTTACAGTTGAAGGTAGGCTATCCTCTGGTTGGAAAAGAGAGACAGGAATTTGTACGTCCGATAATCTGGTTTGAAAAGACAAACATTGGTTTATTTGAAACTGCAATATCAAGACTCATTTATGTCCTTAGTTATGGAAAGCACAGGTGGGCAAAGCATGAACCCCATCCACACACCCCCACCCCCATGACGTGAGATTCTGAGATAGATTTTTCTGTGACCTGTGAAGTTTTCGAGGACCGTTTACTTATTGCAGATCATGAAAATTTATTGCAAGGAAAAACGTGGATTATTGTGTTCTATGCATATTCATGAGGAATAAATGGTTACCTCTGTTTTTGGTAGTCTGCCTCTGCTTCTCCTCTAAAAGCCAGCTGCTCCAAACAAACAGCGAAAGCCTGAGGAAAGAAAATTAAATATACTAACAAATATAATACATTTAACTAGAAAGTCAGTGATGAAATTAACAGCTAACTTCAACATTCAATGAAACCATCTATGGCTCTAACAACATGAAACGAATGATAAATAAGAACATATTATTGATTTAAGATGTTCGTAAGCGGCTAATAAAACAATGGAAATTAATATTCAGGAGTCCCGCAAAATTACCTTGATCATTTCAGATGCGAGGTTCACCGTCAGTCTCTGGATATCGTAATCAGCAAAGATCTGTAAAGAAAGAAATACCATTGTTCAAAGCAAAACATTGACAGCTGACAAAAATAGAAGGCAGATATCACTTTACATTAGACAGGAGGCAAATATCTCATATACATACAATTAAAATACAGGATTGATAAGTACAATATACAATGAGATATGGAGAAAGCAGCGAGTCAAAAAGTGCCTGTGGAAAAAAAACAGCCAATCCTGCAATTTAATCAATGTTTGATCCAGAGAGCTAGTAATATCTCAGTGGTCACGCTGAGGGAGAAGTCAATGGAATGCAACAAAAACACAGAATTGTCAATCTCTCACAAACTTTCAAGGATATTGGCAAGAGAGTCCCTCTGAAAGTTTGGTAGCGTACATCTCATTCCATTTCATAACAGAGGGTGGCATAAAACATCATGATGGCATTCAATCCATCAAAACATAACATACATATGAAAAAGATGAAAGGTTTACTCCATGGCAGTATAAAACATAAAAGTTTATCTACTATAAACATATCTGTATTAACAAGTAAAAAGTAAAAGTTGAAAATGTTAAACTTACATTCAGTTCCCCTTGTTTGGTCCTAGTTACGGCTTCCTTCAAATGCTGCAGAGTGTCGATGACTAAACTCTCAAATAACGTAGGCTGCAAGAAAAGTGAGACAAGTTTAACCAGGTTTAAGATATAAAGTCAATATGACCACTCAAACTGGTTCAGGTACCAGGATTATAAAGAGAGATTGCATATCATTTCCGAGCTCTTTCTATGACGAAATCCTCAAATTCGGTCATCAACTTTTAATCATCAACTTGACCTTTCTTATAATTTAACTAGCCAAGGTCTTCAACCGGAAGGTTTATTAAGTCTATCCTCAACATGGATTGTTTCCTTAGCCTCAGAGCCGGAGGGAATATCCATAGTTGCAAATATGTGACTTTCTTTAATTTAATTTTTTCTCACTTTCTACAATTGTTAGTAGTTTAGTAACATTTCACAGTTTAATGTTGGAAAAAGGGAAATAAAGTGAAATGAAATATTAGAGATGTGTAATCACAAAATAAAGGAACGTGACGTCAACTGAAGTTTTTTAGAAAAATCAACCTTGCACATTTTTCTTTCTATTGATGAATTTCTCTATCCTTGCATTTAAAAGGACTAAATGAAAAGTCAAACTCACAGACGAAACACAAACATTATCGAAGAGTTTAAGCATTTTGACATCTCAATTTATTTTATCGTGAGTAGAATAATCTTATCACGATCGAGAATAATTTTACCAATGATGAGATGCCACCGTGCTCATCCATCTGAAGTACCCAGGTTTCTCGAGTGTACAAGTTTTGGATATCTGTAAAGAGATGATATCAAGCCAAAAACTGAAAACAAAACAAGGTGACAAATAAATATTGTAAGTGATGATATCACTCATGACATCATTGCAAAAATAATCATCGTCTTATTCTTCCCCCAAAAAATATCATCCCATAAGCCCCCCCCCCCCCCTTCTTCCCAGGCCGTTCGAGTGATCAATGTTTACCAGTTCTTTGTATTGTTTGGTTATTCTTGTCCACTTTTTTCTTTGTGCTTTAAAAGTTTGTTACAATTTCCTAGTCAGGGCTAGGCCAAAGAAAGAATATTTCTGTAGATAAATAAGTGAGACTGAGAGAAAGTTTATCTTCTGATGATGGAAATAAGTGTAACAAATTATGACAAACTTCTGAACCACTTCCACGGCTTGTGATGCTGTATATCGGACAAAAATGATAGTTGGACACGGTAAAGATTACATGTCCCTGTCAAGATGACATCCAAAAATAAATTCACAATGAATCACAGTAATAAATTACACAAATGCAGGTAAGCCAAAAAACATCATATTTATAAGTTACAAGGCAAGATAGTGCAAGCTGTCAGTGCCGATCAACAAAGACTTCACTGCACTTTCAGTGAGGGCAAAGTTGATATAATTAAGTCTAAACTAGATTTTACCTTCAGTAGCCTCCTGGAACAACGTGTCCATGCAATGGATCCTGAGGTCGGCTAGCAAGGAGTGTAGGACATCTAAACAGTTGGCTGGCACCTCTAGCGTCATTAGGGACCCCAGTATACCCCTGCAATGACACAACCAACAAGAAATCCCAAGAATCAAACAATTAATAACAAATATCAAATATGTTTATAAAATCCATTTGGAGATACATAAATAAGTAATACAACAATACGTCAAATATTCTTACATTTCATTACACTCAATTTCATGCCCCCTGGTACACTTACTTAGCACCATTTCTGGCACTGGAACACAGGATACGTTCGTGCTTGATACTGTCACAAGGATGTGTTCCTGTGCACACCTTAGTCTGAGTACAATCCTGATTTGTGCTATAAATCTATCTACACATCAAAGCAAACGGGAATTATAACTCAAAACACTAAAACTAACCTGACATTGCGGACACACTGAGGCAGCCACGCCCCGGACCCTTCTCGGTTTGTGTCCTTCCAAAAGCCTAACTTCTGCCGATCTTCTTCATTGGACAAATCTGTCAGAGTATCTGGTAGGAATGCTGCTCTGACCAAATTTGCAAAATGTTGAATTGTGTCGGTCACCATGATCTGTGAAATGGAATAGTTTATATGAGTACGTAAGTAAACAATGAGAATTTCAGGTATCAAAGGATTCTTTTTGGAAAGACAAGAAGAGAGATATGATTCATCTGAATACTGCAGTGCTCTCTAAATACACTTCATTTATTAATAACTGAGGAGGAGCAGACGATACACACTGGCTTCTCTTGCATGCCAGATGTTCCCTCCTCTAGTCCCCTGCCTCCCCCAAACATTTTCCCCAATGACCATGTTGTGATTGCCTCAGGCTAGTTGTGGCCCCAAAAGTTTTAAGGCCCAAAAATCACCCAATATATACTTCCTAATGGTTCGTATTTTAAGCTGCACTTTAGCTTAGAGTAAACAACAACACACACAATATATTTATATATAATAATATAACAGGGAGGAGGTTATGGTCAGATTCCATCTGGTCATTGACTCTTCCAGACAGCTTGGGTGACCTTTTTTTATTGGGGTGTGGGGGGGGGGGGAGTCATGATGCATGGTTTGAGATGCACGTATTAATTCTATTTACATGATTATCAATCGCACAGTATGCAGAGCATTTTGTTTTAGCTGTATGTGTGGGTTATTATCATACATCCCTTTATTGATGCATAATTGTTGTTTCCTCATATAACATTGTTTATTTATTTTCATTGGCTGATTATGATATAACAAGATCATGACCCATAGCTGTCCATGTCATCTTGTCTTTGGAGTAATACTTTGGGTTTATGTCGCAATGTTCTTATCACCCTCTCCGTCCAGTAAACAGAGTTGTTTTCTTTTCTACGTAGAAAAGAAAAAGGTCAACTTACTCTGAATACTTTCTCTTTCGATTTGTCAATCTTCATTCCTTTTCCACCGGCCTGTTGAAAGGTTCGAAAGTTGGAATAAAATTATAAAGTGTAGAAGAAATCTCAGAATATTTAAGGAGTCAGAAAAAGGAGGAGAGCATGATGGGGGTAAAGTGGGGTGGAGATCAGTCTAGCACGAAAAATAGAATAATAACGAATGAGTCCACTCCTCTGCAGACAGAATAAACAGAGAACTAACCACACAATGCTTTAAAGCCAAAATTGTCTTGGCACGAAAAAAAAGGAAATAAAAGGTAATGAAATAACTTGAGGGAAAAAAAAGGATGACATTTGTAACAAAAGGACGAACCTCGGATACGATGGATGCATTAAAATACGACTGTCCCAGTTTGCAGAGATCAGGGAAGCTCAGCTCGATGAGTTCCACTAGCTCCTCCAGAAATGCGACGTTCTGAGGAGGATTGTACTTGCCCTCACCTGTAAGTAACCAAGTTTGGTTTTCAGTTATATCTGACCTAAATAACATCATTTTGTTTGAACATTGCACTGTCGTTATTGAACCTAGGGATCTGAGCAAACCATGTGTATCTCATTTAGTTGAACAGAACGCCATCTTTTAAAGGGGAATCCTGAATATATCCAAGATCAATATTACAATAAGATGTTGAGTAAGTTCTCACCTTGATCCAAGTGACTTAGCTTGTTAAAAAAAAAAAAAAAAACCTTTTAATGTAAGGAATTTTAAAGGTATCCACTTTTGGACACTAAAAATCTCAACAATGGATACAAGTAAAGTCAGAAAATTTCACCCTGTGATGTACAGTTTTCGAATCTACGACCAATTTACAACATGACAGTCAAATTTAGCTGAGTACTCTATAGTTGAGTAATAATTGTCAAAACAATTCTTTTCCAAATATTTTCACATATTGAGAGAAGCTGATTCATGTTTGAGAGATGGGGATCAGTTTGTTATAGATCTAAATATCTAATACATTCCCCCCCCACCCAAAAAAAAACCACATGTTAGTCAGCATGCATAGGCTTAATTTAACAGTAGGAAGACATACCTTCACTTACTATTTATTACTACTAGGACCTTGATAAAAGACATTAACACAGAAGATCAGTGACCATTTCAGCACATAATCATTGCACCTAGTGTTAAACTTAAAGGCATTGAAGACTCGCCTCAAACCGCGTGCCGCCCTCTGAAAAAAGTTAACTTTCCGTTGCTTGCAAGTGAAGTTTTCTGCTTGTCGCTACAAAGTGCAGACAGTATGAAACGTGATACCTTGTTATCTTTAGCTGGACCTGAGATGTCCATCGATGTATCGTTTGTACACTGTGCTGTGGGTATTGACCGCAGCTGTATGTACTGACTGTACACTAGTGTCTAATTACCGAAGGTAGCAAGCTGTGTGTGTATTTTCTGGGATCGATGGTGGTGTCTAACACTTCTGTTACACCTCATTCGAAACTAGATCAGATTACCGGCATCAGACGTTTCTTTGTGCGCGAGTCTTCACTCCCTTTAAGATTGGTGCAATTTGTTGAGACTGTTATAAGAATACCTAATACTGGAAGTGTAAGCAAGCCCATTCCTAAATTCCTATTAGCAATTGAGGGGACAACTCAAAAAGCTATGACACATCTTACTTCAGCAATTACCATATTTACACCAGAGTCTCCATACAGACTACATGGTAATGAGGTGACCATTCTAGCATATTTACCAGCTATCACCCTACAATGTTAGCCTTACCGCTGGGCGTATCAGTCGTCGAAACTTTAATCTGGATCCCTGATCCTGATGGTGCAGGCATGTTCGTGGAGAAAACAAAATACTTGTTAGTGCTTGGTGAAGCAGCCTCATGATAACAAAAAGAACAAAATCATAAACAATAGGATACAGAATTTTGCATAAAAATAAAATGAATAAATAAAAAAAAAGAAATGCAAGGATGGATTGTGCTAGCTGCCAGATATTCACTCTTGTTTTCTCTACCCAGTGAGTAACCAAGACAATATATCTGATAAAAAAGGTTTTTTTTTTTTTGGTGATTGACCATTCAAAGGATAATTGATCAAAATTCTTGAATCTTCTAGAAGAGAACACATCATGAGCGGTGCTACGTTCAAGGAGTAATTTTGGACTTCTTTAAGAGCTGTGCATATTTTGCTCGCAGAATATAGAAACGATATAGTCAAAGAAGCAAACCAAAGAAAAATTGAACTATTTATCTGCATTAGATAAAGACTATAGGTTCATGCTTTTATCAAGGCCAGTCTGAAAATCATAATTTTTTTTTTTCCCTCGTCTGAAAGCTTATTAGATTTAACAAATGTATAGCAAAGATATAACAAGTAAACTTTAAAAACAAGGAAAAAGAAAAGAAAATGCTTGCGTGTCTCCGGAAAGAATTTGGGAAGCAACGGAAACAATGAATTAACTGTAAGCAAAGTCCTGACTTGAATGATAACGAAAAACGGGAAAGCGTTTCTCACCGTGTATTAACTCATAAGGGTTACCATGAACTAAAATGAGGCTACGAGTTTCATGTCAGATGTAATCAGAGCATGAAAATTTTTTTTGGGTCACAAAAATTACCTCCCCTCATCCGAAATTGTCATAACACATATATGATATGAATGTCTAGTGAATATCATCATCTGAGGACATATAAAGGTCACTCTAAAATCAGATGAATATGCTTATAATTTTGATGATTTCTAAAAGCAGTTCAGCAAAATGTAAAAAAAAAAAGACTAATGAAATAGAATGAATTTTATTGTCTTCAGTTTTTATGAAAACAACTTTTCGATCGTGGACACAAGGATTCGTGAGGAGGCTTATTTCATCGAGAGATGCACAGTTAGATTTATAAAAGTTTTAAAACTAAATTTAAAAAACCCCCCATTTAAAAAAAATTGGCCCACACAGTCTTTTCTTATTCTTCTTTCTTATTGGTTTTGGCCTTTTCTATTTTGATTCCATTTCATCACTGATCCAATTTCATAACTTGAACCATACCTTTGCAATCATAACACAACACGTTTTTTTTTCTTCAAAAGTACATAATATTCTCAATTTGTAGTAGCATTCCATCTTTTTTAACAGAAAGCAATAACAGGTATTGATGTAGCCCCTTTATGACATCATTTGCAAAAATATAATTTTCAAATGAAAAAAAAAAAAAAAATCAATTTCTCAGCACATGAAGGAAGGGTTGGCAGCTTCCCCTTTACATTCTCAGCATTGCATTTAATTCATGTACTTCAAATCTACAGATCCGCTTTAAGCAATTATTAATCTTGGCAAATGAGGTTTATCAATTTGAACGGGTAACCCATGCAACACACAACAATACTGAGAGATTCTCTTTACATTCTCAGTGTTGCATGTTCTGGAAAAGAAACAATAAAGCTCCACTTTTACGCTTCTCTTTTGGGGGGGGGGAGGGGGGAGGGTGGTGTCAAATGGCTTAAAAATACTTAGGCAGCTATATGACTTATCATATGTATTGTACCCCATGCAATGTGCAGTCGACATATATATATATACATTTCATAGCTGCAGCGATGTGGTTAGCTACGTGAGATGAAGAATGCGGATACAAACCAGAGTACTGTCGTCTGTGGTGACCTTTGACCTTCAGCATATGCTGATCCTGTTCTATGTTACTCTTATCTGTAATGATACGTGATGCTAATGAGTCTACGACATATGGCCTGTAAAAGTGATTGCTGAGCAAAAAAAAAAAAAGTTTGCAGAGATAAGAAGTGGATAAGAAAACAAAGAGAATACACATTTATAAAAACAGCTGGTTGCCTTTTTGTATCTACCATCACGTAATCAACCCTTCCGACTTACACGAGATCGACTCAAGCATAAAACTAGAGCAACGTTCTGCAGAAACGATATCAGCGAATAATTTAATTTTGGTATGAGATAGGCTAATTGCTATAGACAAGTGCAAACACGTATAGCAGTTTTTGTACACAGGAACGGTAGTATTTTTCTTTTTCTTGAGAGAGAGAAATCTCACAGCCTTCAAAGCTGGTACTGTATATAAAACTTTCACACAATTAATTAGTCCATGGAATATATGTAAAGAATTCTCCTCCCCCCCCCCCAAAAATGTATTTGGTCATTAAGTTTGAACAGTTTAATATGATGATAACACTGCCCGCTTGTTATATAAGAAAAGTGGGATATACCTGATATATGTTGTAGGTCAACCCATAGACCAAGCCTTGACATTTGTAATAAAAAGTGACTTTATCCCAATGTTAAGCTATTTGATTCATTCGTGCTACCGTAATTGTGTGACAGGAAAGTAAAGTCCTGACATGCAACCAGATGCTTTTGAAGCAAGTTGTCCAGAGGCAGAAAATGTGTCACTCAATATGAAAGAATTAACTATTCCCTTCCGCTTCCCATTTCAATATCGTAATGCTTATTCTAGACATGGTTATTGAAATGATCTGGAAAGCATAATTAAGTCAAATGTTTGCCTGTGTAATAATCAGAGAAAGTCTTCTTCAACGGATTACAGTCCTATTACTGATTTTTTTTAATGTTAAAAATTTGGCTCAGAACTGAGATACCGTATGTATGAAATGGTTGTTCTCGGTTCCAGAAGCAAGTGATAGAGACGGGAAATTTTCGAGTAGAGGGATTTACAGTCTTCCACATAAGTGTCACACTATTCTGCCAACAGAACATCCCTCCGAAACAACAATAAATGTAGAAAATATGAACAGATTATTTTTTACAAGATTCACAAGTGCAAAGAGACAACAAAAGTGCTTTGAAAAACTGTCATCAAAAATTTCAAAACTCAAGAACTGCATCAATGATGTGGAGGTGGCATATGACCAGTGGCGTCACCAGACATGTGGACGTGGGGGAGCATGGAATGGGAAGCCATGTTGGTGTAGGGTCAAGGGGTCATTCCTAGAGCCCCTCCTGAAACTTTGTGGTTTTCATCGTTTCCAGAATATTTGGAGATAGACAAGCAAATTATAGTCAGTAGAAGTCAACCTATGTTTTTTTGGACATGATAAATTTCATTCGGTGTGGCACTAACCATTTGGGGTGGGGGGGTGGGGAACTCTAGCCCATCCTTCCTCTCCCTGACTTTGGTGACGCCACTGCATATAATAACTTTTTTCACTGCATCAATGGGAAACAGAAAAGTGTGTAATGATACTGTTATTTAATGTTATAACATCAAAGTGAGATATATATATAATCAACAACATTTATACCTCAATATCAGTTAACTTTTTAAACTGAACTAAAGTCGCTACTTGCAAATTTGAAACATGAAGGTAACAACCAGAGTTAAGACCCCTCCCAGTGGTTACTTGCCTTGACAGTATATGCAGAACAAACTTTCAAATGGTATGCTTTATTCTGGTATGTTATGTACTATATTTACCATATATATATGAGTTCCATTGTTGTTCAGGTTCTGAAGATACAGCATTTTTGAGATTTTCACATTTTGCCCTCTGCTCACCCAAATGACTTTTGACCTCCACCCAAATAATAGGGTTCCTGTACTTATTATAGGCAAGCTACATGCAAAATATGAGAGCCAATAAAGTCTTCCATCTGGAGATATCGTGTTTACAAAGATTTCACGTTTTGACCTCTCGTGACCTTAATTTAAATGAACTCTGACCTACACCAAATTGTGCAAACAGGAAAAGGAAAAACTGCAGTTTTGTCATAAAGGATTTATCTTTGCAAAGCAGCGAATCTGCGAAGAGAGAAGGTTGTGGGGGGGGGGGGACCATAATGAACCTTTCTGGACAGTTTTGATGGGCAAACAACATTCAGTATCAGCTGTTACTGACGTAATCATATCAAAATATCATAGTTAAGGCTAGAAAAAATTGTTGCCAACTGATAAGTAACGACCTATGTGCTATCGTAGATCTGAGAGATCGACTGGCTATGCTAAAAGATTTCAAATTATATTACTCTGAGTTTGTTACGTGAAGATATGGTGATAAATGTACCAGATATTACCCAATAGAGATTACTGGATAAAGGTCTCGTAACTTCATTAATATAATTCCTATCGCAATAGAATATGAAATTATTGTCTTTTTAAATTGGAATGAATCAAAGCAAGTTTCCCAATATTAAATGTAAGGGTTGTGTCACACTAGTGTGATTCTATGTACCAATCCACCCACGATACAACTAAACGTTGTATCGTTGTATCGATACAATCCACCCACGATAAACGTTAAATCAGGTGAATTGGGTACTTTTTTCTCAAAATTCTAATCTTTTATTTTCCACTGATCCGATTGGTTCTTACCTAACACGATATGTTCTGCCTTGCACGAGTTCAGTAAGTTGATGATCCATTTTTGCTGATTGATGATGCAGTCCCAGGCCGGATCTCCGACGGCGTCTAGCTCTATCAGGTATCTGTGGGATTAGCAGCAACGACATTACTTTCATTATAAAGTAGTTGATGGCCTGTCATGACCATTTGACTACTCACCACATTCGCTAGAGTTGCAAAGACAGTCACTACCAGTGGCCCAGAAATTCAAAGCTGAGAGGTGGGGGGGGGGGGAGTGGGACAGGTCAAAATGTTAATGGTTTGATGGTTCCATGTTTTTGAACATTTGCCGTGACTTTTATGCCTTGAAGCAACCCTTTTCTTATCATTTCAAATAACTAGGGCAATTGCTTAGATACCTCTGTCTTTGATGTGGATGGGGGACAGGGAAGGGGAAGTTGTAAGTTAAGTGGGGGAGGGGAGATAACAGCAACAGACTTTCTCATGATTTTTAATCTCTGATCTCAATTTGTTACAAGTAACTAGTACAATAAGTAATTACAATCACTAGCAAGTGTTTCTCCTTGTCCAATATCAATATAAAAGAGAGATTCTGAGTTTTAATATTGTAGGTTTCTCCGATGAAATTGTAATAAAAATTATTCCATCTACCTGATAAGTCTCTTTTGATCGTCCAATGACTTGGGCAGTTGCATCAACTTTTGGTTGAGTTGGTCGCGAAACTTCACTACTCTGTCCTCGACATCTTTGTAAACTATTTGAAGGAAAAGAGAAAAAAAAAGAAAATGGAAATTGTGTCCCCGAAAAGAAGAGCGGTTAAAAAGCTACATTTAATTAACATCACCACACAAAAGTTTGTTTGAAACATGGATGGCCACCTTATATTTATTACCTCATTACTTCTGTTTGGCTTGATGGCCTTTAACACTACAGGTAGTTAACAATCCCAGTCAAGAAACTGGATATATGTATAGAAGTTGACAGAGGATGGACTTTTTGTCCAATGAAAATGGAAGGGTAAGCATGGCGTTCTCCAAAATCTATATTATTCAATCTGTCTTCGTAGTAAGAACATACCTTTGATGAAAGCTGGCACCTGACTTGCAGAAAACAGCTGCGTAGCACGCTCAAAGTCATTGATGACGACTTCATAATCTCCCTTTATAAAGAGAAATAAACGAAAATATTACTATACCATCATCAAACAAAAATAACAGAAAGTGAAAACACTTATGAACAACACCTCCTTCAGCCACAATTCGTATAACCAAAGTGGGTTAGGCTTGCTTCTTCTGCTATGACTAGTTTGGTAGGACAATTGCTAAATATGAATGTTTAGTTTGAAGAGTAAGAGACTACTTCAAGATGCTGTTTAACAAACTGGTATAGTGTCTATTCAAGTGACTTGAATGAATGGAGGTGAATGAGGGCGGGGGGGGGGGGGGTGAGAAGGGGAGAGGAAAAGGAGGAAGGAGTAGAGGGGTGTTACTCTAATACCACAACCAAGTCCTCATATTAAAATTTCCAAAATAATGAGCTTGACAACCTCAACTGCAAACATTGTCCCAAAGTGGTACTTACCCTTTTAATATTTCTCTCCATAGTTATAGGCAAGTGAAACAGAAACTTGAATCTGTTTAATACATTGAGGGCATTTCTTGTGGAGTCGGCTCTGTCCTTGCGATGCAAGACAGTCTCAAATATGGTTTTGGCATTTTCGTTACTCTCTGAAAAATTAAGTGAAAAATAACAATGCAATATATGAAGTTGTCTCTTACCATTGTGTGGTTGATGTAACCAATATTAAGACTTACGTTTGGCTCAAAACACCCTTCCTTTTACTTGAAAATCCAACCTTTTTAAGGGCAGCTTCTTCAGTTGGTTTTGATTAAAAAGAGAAAAGAAAATTATCTTGTTTCATACTAAAATCTCATATCAATGTAGTTTATTTCAAATAGTGGATTAATGGTTCCACATGTTTATGTTTTAATGTTGCTTAAAGCTGTGTTTCAAATGTGTACTATGACTCAAAAGTGTCTGAAGACAAAATGTTCAGGACTGAATCAAGGTCTTTCATTTAACTTCTCTTGAACCTTGATTTGGTTGCAAACTGTAGGTAAGCACTTAAGTGTGATCAAATGTAACTCATATTTTGAGTAGTACGAGTTAGGTATGCGAGAATTGCCAAACCAAATTCAAGAAAGCAGCTTTAAATGAAAAAGGAAAAACATATGTCTCTAACTTAGGATCCTCATATTTTCTTGGCTTTTTGCACAGCGAATATTCAGTTATTTTTCCAGTAGAAAGCTAGATTTGCAGGACACACAAAGATCAAGTCCAAACACAAAGAGGGCAGGCCTTTACTTTCCTTATTCATCCACTTAACCAGTCATTTTTGGTTACTTTCTTTTAACATCGTCTTCTTGCTACCAATTTTCTTTTTTATGAATATTTCTACATGACACTGGTCCGACCCTCATTTCAAGGGGTTACCGGCTGTATCTGCCCGTTCTCATCAAACTTACTGAGAAGTGTCTCTTCGAGATGTTGGAGAGTGGGGAGCTTCTCTTCCTCTGACTGTTCTTGATCTTCTTCTGCAATTTCTTCCTCCACGTTCCCCCCGTCCTCCATGTCATCGGCGAAGGGGTTTGTTTGGACATCCTCCGCTGGAACCGTTTCTGCCATCTCGTCATCCTTATGGACTATGTTTTCATGCTTTTCCAAACCTTTATGGATACCTGTAGAATGGTCCAAACAGGTCAGTAAGATGTCAAATGAAAAGCACTTTGAACCAATAGTTTGTCCTTACAGATTATTTTTATCTACAGGACAGCCAATGTAATTTTGCCTGAATTACCGATTTGGCCAATGATACCGGACGACATATTTTTACATAATTTCACAACTGACGACTGACGTACATACCTAGTTTGCATATAAGATTTGGGATGAGGGCTGATTTTGTCATCAAAGTATATAAGCACCAAATTCAAGCATTTACTTTGGAAGAGAAGGATTAATACACGGTTTTGGCATTGAAACTAGCATTCCAGATACTAGTACAACACAAGATAATTGCAGGCAGTGGATGGGGGGGGGTGGGGTGGGGGAGGGGAGATTCTATGTAACCAATCATACTCTAGTCACTAAATTAAAAAGGGGAGTAATTCGAACCAATCTGTGAAGTTTTGCCCAATAGAGATACTGCAGGAACTTCAGTCAGAAAGACCATCCCTCGAATATAGTGACTACTTGAGGGAGAGGGACAGGGGGAGCTACATGTTAAAAATATTTAATACCTGATTATTAGCTAATAATAACTAATTTGTGATAAATGCTTGAAACAAACTCTCCAGGCTACCATATTCCATCTATCAGAATCCTGTCATGTCTAAAACTCGACTGACCAAACTCAATACACTAATTTATGCTAAAATAGCATGGTCTGCTTACTAGCTAGAATGTCCTGGCAGTTCATGAAGGTGCTAAGGTTTGCTTTGATAAATGTTTGAGGTCCTTCTGTCTTGATGCTTGATGACTGCTCCCTCAGATTACTCAACCCTTTCTTCAGTTCAGAGAAACTGAAAAGGTATTCAAAATAAAAATAAAAATAAAATAAAAAATGGTAGAAAATTCAAAACTGAAACATTAATACAATTTTAATATGAAACCCTTCTTTTTCAGGTGATGCAAAGAAAAATCTGACTATTCCTCATTCTTTTGAGGAGACGGAAACTTCCTCAGATGACAACATCTCTCCCGAAGAAAGTTAATAAATTAAACATTAACACTTGCTACTACTTGAATGCATGCATGCTTTCTTATCAATGGTTTCTTTCTTTAATTGTCCAAAAAAGTCCATAAAAAGCAAAACAAATCCTAACATTAAATAAATCTAGAAAATATACTTTGTGATATGCAAAACAGTCTCTTTCACACATGTTGGGCAAATATGGGAGCGACGTATTCTGAAATATTGACTTGCATCAAATTTTCAAGTTCTGAATCGTATGCAAGATACTATTATATTACAAATTATTTTAACTTGAGTCGTAAGACATATTTATGCATTCAACCTGTGAACTTTACCTTAAACGTTAAGAATCATTGAATCTAGTTACACCAGTACGCAACTTGCTTTTTCAATATCATGACATGTAGAATATCTTCGATTTGTGAAAGAAGCAATATATTCATTAAATTGTAAGTACTTCTATGGGCTTTCATTAGCATCACCTTCGAGGCTTCTCTAAAAGTCAAACAAGCAGTACGGACAAGACGACATAAACTTGATCAAACCTAACCTTGTGCTGCTGTGACTTTCAATCAGATACCGTCCGGGGTCAAAGTTCTTCAGAGCTAGATTGCTACTTCCTGTGACAGATCCAAGAAACAGAAGGAAAAGATTAGTCTGTCTTTATTCAGTCTACGTGAAACTTCAAACAGTTTATTTCACCGTGCAGGAAATGTGTACATTTAATGCTGTCGTTCACATGGCTGATTGATCACACTTCATTAACAAAACAAATGACTTATTTTAATTACCTAGTAAGCAACTCATTTATTGAACAACCAACTGCCAAATCAATTTTCATAACTGTTTATTCCATTCCAGGTTCAGGGGATTGTTTATCCGGTATCGCATACCAAAATGCTTTGCATATATGGGCAACATGTTATACAACTGTAAGGATGAATGTATAGCATCTTTTGTAGACAGGGACCATAGCATTTTAGATGTGACCAACTTCAGAACATTCAAAACTGCTACCCAAAATTTGAACATTAAATTGTTCCCTGCAGGTACCATGAGAACAGACGAGACCCTCAAAGTGAACAGTAGTGGATAACTGTGGATAACAACCTCCCTGGTTATCTGCTCCTGACCTCCCAAGTTATCTGTTCCTACCGGCCAACTAATACCTGAGGTGGAGTGGCTAATTTTCTGAGGATGCTACATCAAGTCCTTAGGGGTATATCTCTATATAAGTAAATATTGTAATTAGTGCAAAACAAAATGTTTTCAGCAAAACTGTGCAGAGTAAAGTCAATGGATCTGTTTATACTACCTTTCTGATTTGGGCAAAAGTTCCAGTCTGACAAGTCCCTCCCTCACCCCCCCCCCCTCCTCCCCTAACCCATTTCAAATCTACTGATTACATTTCCAATACTTGCAAAATCAGCTTTAGGAACATGTCACATTGCAAATGAAACATCCAAAAAATACATACCTTCGGGAAAAAGACTCTTCAACTCTGCATCTGATAGAGGGCTAGAATTAACGTAAAGAGACAAACGGATGTAACATACTTGAACCAAATAATGAATGAGCGTTTCTTAATAGCGAAAAATTCCAGAAACACTTTATCCTGCCTAAATAAGTGCAAACATCTCGGAAGATCTCTTTCTCATAAATCAATGATGATAGTTGGGCTTGCCTCTCTTTCTTCATCCGGTCCCGTCCCATCCCATCCCATCTCGTGCCATCCCATATCACTGTTTTTCCATGACAACATTACAATACAAACATATACTTAATTCATGGAAAGTAGTACAACATAGTTGTAAAAGGAAGTGTTCTAGAAATCCTTTGGGCTTAAACAAACTATAGACTTTCCCATAAAGAAAAGGAAGAATGGAAACAAGAGAAAGACAAAAAAAAAAAAATTAGAAAAAAAAGAAAAAGAATTGGGTTCACCTCTAAACACACACGTAACAAACAGGAACAAACTGAGATTTGAAGACTACTAGACATCACTATAACATACATAGCTTAAATATTATTAAACTGCATATACTTAACATCTTTCCACCGCCAAAATGTCTGATAAGTTAGGGTATTGTGTTTAATATGACCCTTTTCTTCAAAAGAGAGGTAGACCCTTTGCATAAATTCAATACTAACAGGGAGAGAATTCCAGATATTTATGGAGCGGTTATTGTAGCTTGATAAACAGTATTTGTTCGTCAAGGATAACAATGGATAAGATTGGCATGTCTAGTGTCACACTTGTGTAAGGTCAGTTTTGCTAAACTGAAGAAGTCATTGAAAGCTATTTAGGGGTTTGTGTGTAAAATAACTTGTTAAGACCTGAGCAAGCTCAATGGATAACATTTTGTAGAAATCTATTGTCTTGATATGCAACAGGTTATTTAACTACAAAGTTTTAATGAAAATACAAAGTTTGAATGAAAATACAAAATTCTACACTAATTTACATTACTTCTATTTCACGTATTATTTATTGTCAGTATTGTTGGGCTCACTACTATGTTTGAACCTCCTAATCTCTTTGTAATGCTCGATTGTCATGACTGATTGGTTGGTTCATTGAAAATACAATTGAATAAAACTGAATATTGAAATTCCTTTGACTTGCCATGAACTCCCAGAAGAAACATATTCTCCGCAAGATAGGCATACATGTAGAAATGCCATTCACTTAAATGAAATATTAATATTGAAAACATTGAAAATAATAGCTGACTTACACGGCTGTCTCCACTTTCAACCCGAGGGCATCTTCTCTCTGTGACGCCATGGGAGAAGAAGGGCCGGTTCTATTGTTGAGGCGATGACCAAACAGAGAGGACTCATCCATCCATATTGCACACTCCTTCATGGCATCTTCATAAAATAAGATCAAAATAAAGAGAGTAAATAAGGAGAGGATAGTATATGAATGCAGTAAGCTTTGAAATGATTGTAACCTAACCTAACCTACTATTATATACACTGTTAAACACATATGAGTGAAGATTCTGTATGGTAGGCTGAAGGGACCATGTGACATTCAAGTTGGACATTGGTATAGTAGCCCAGTTGGCAATAGGTATAGGTCACCAGTATGACCCCTAAAATTAGCTAAAAGTCAAATAATGGTCACCCCCTCCTGGCAGTTTTTTTTCTTCTTCTTCTTCAATCTTTTTTCAATCTGTGTGAAAGTTAATATTTACAGGGACAAACTTATTGCAGACAATATATACTTACGTTTCTGCATCTGCATCAAGATGATATTAATAATAATAATCATAATAATAATAATAATAATCATAATCATAATAATAACCATAATAATAACAATAATAATAATAATAATAATAATAATAATAATAATAATAATAATAATAATAATAATAATAATTATAATAATATCAATAATAATTAGATAGTAAGGTTTTATGAGTAGATAAATGTTAAAAAGATTTTTAAGTACAAACAAAATTTTTATAAATGCACAACAGAGCTAACAACATCACCATAGCAATTGAAGTGAACATTCTGTTCGTTTTGTTTCATACTTGATTGACACAAATTATTCATCCAAAGAGGATTTCATTGCATTTTGGTATAAACACAATGAAATCAGAGTACTTAAGCAGCACAGCAAACATTTCAAATGTAGCATGTTTAAAAAGAGTATTCGAAGAGATATAAGAAAGAAAAGGAAGCTATGGAAGAATATTTGCCATGATGACATCACATACTACCCACTGTGATTTTGATCCATTCGTTGATTTAACACAGATATTTACCTTGCATTAATAATTCAACTTTCAAGGAATCAGATTTTGAGTTAGTACAAGATCATCAGTGGCAGTTTCTTTATCAACAGTATCGACTTGTTTTCCATAGCTGTCACATTAATTACCACTGGGTATACTTTGAAAATGAAAAATCTACCGAAAGTTTTCCTTACTTGGAAGAATTTGAAGCCCACGAAAGGAAACTGTGCATGTTCCTTCCCCTCCAGACTTTGTGGTCACAATCACTGGTCCATCCGCTTTGCAATCTGTTGTAGTGCAAAATATCTTCTTGGGTGATATCCATTCAGCCAACAATAAGCAGTTAACTCCACAAATGGTGAGACCTGAAACAAAGACAGAAATTTGAAGTAGATAAACATAAGGAGTGAGTCCAGTTTGAAACAAGATGGAAACAAAGCATATTTGATAAACAATTCAAACAATCTTAAAGATAACAAAAACAAAACAAAAAGTTTGGAAATACTGTCCTCTGTTTCTCTCCTCATTGCAGTTTGGGAGGGGAGGGAGGGGAGAATTTTACTAATGCTACTTTCAAGTCATGCGTTTTAACATTTGTATTGACAATATGAAATATTTCAAACCTCGATCTAATAGAAACAGGATATTGATACTGCCTATACTGTCAGTAAAAGTGCTATGAAGCAGGATCTGGACAAATGTCTGAACTCTGTGGTTTGAGTTGTCGGTCAGTTACTTGAGATTCTGCAAATGTAAAAATCTCACCAATAAGATCTTTCGAACTAGTCCCAAGATTTTCTCCTCGAATCGTGACTTTGGTTCCAGGTATTCCTTCTTTGGGTGAAAGCCCAGTCACTTTTGGAGGATCTTTTAGCTTCCTCTGCATACTGAGCTGATGTTTGGTACCTTCTGATAAAATAAATGAGAGAGGGAAACAGAGGGAGAGGTGTGAAAAGCATGACACAACGTTTAGATTTGGGGCAAACAACCACATCTATTTTCACTGGTGTTGAAATTGATATTGCTCCCCTACATCCACCCAATCCGTCCCCCATCCCCCTATCCCCCCATCTCCAATGTTAGACAGCCCAGTCTAAGCATTGTCAGAATTTGCCTAGGGGCTGACTGGTCATGTCTCAATACAAAGCCGAGTATGGTAGCAAAAAATTGGAACCAGGTACCCATTATCATTACCCGATCAGGTAACAGTTACCAGAAACTCCGGACTGAATATTGAAAAAAAAAACATGGAACTAGCCAAACACAATGTACATAAATGGCAGATCACTATGCAACCTTACATTACACCTCCGAAATAAACCTTTTCGATACTCCTGTTGTTAAGAACAACTGAATTTCATGTTTCGATGTATAATAAATTATAATGCAAATGCACATGAAAAAGAGAAAACCTTGCAAAAAAAAGAATTCCAACTGTTTCTTTTAATTACGATCCAGGGTCCCATTAGCCACGGTATTCCGCGATTCCTGCAATTTGATTTTAAATCCTGCATGCCAAAAGTTGCCAAGATGGGATTTCCCGTAATAAATTTCATCTCTCAACTTGAATTAAACAGACATTATGGCTGTGACCGTGAAACCATGAAACGTTAAGTTAAAAGCCACTTGCGATTATTTTGTTTTGTTATCCTGTCTATAATCATTTTGAGAATTTCAACATTTACGCATGCACGAAAGTATACAGTAGCTACAACTATACTACCAGAGCTAGCTGTTTGCGTAAAATCCCCACAAATCTCTGACTACTATGGTAGCCTAAAGTCACAAAGAGTCAACATGGAAATGTAACCTAACCATCTGTTTGTTCACTCAAATTGTGTCGCAGTTAGCTGGCACTAAAAAAATTCACTGAATACTTACATTATTGCTGCTATCTTCGACCACATAATAGCCTAACACCACATTTAGTCAATGGGGAAATATAGCCTAACCATGTTTATTCGCTCAAATTGTGACGCAGTTAGCTGGAACTAAAATATCCATGGAATACTTTCATTATTGCTGC
Source organism: Apostichopus californicus (assembly GCA_020650975.1). Classification (NCBI taxonomy): domain Eukaryota; kingdom Metazoa; phylum Echinodermata; class Holothuroidea; order Aspidochirotida; family Stichopodidae; genus Apostichopus; species Apostichopus californicus. Next base: position 21,444 of record JAIPMN010020162.1, read on the forward strand.
TATCTTTGACCACATGGTAGCCTAACACTATACTAAGTTCAAGTTAAGATCTTGCCTAACCATTGGTTTGCATAAAAAAAATTGCATAGCCTTGTCAATTAGCTGGAAATCGGCAATTTTTTGGAAGGTATGTGCTATGTTTTGAAGAGGGAATGTAGTATTTTACGTACACTGTTGCTGTTGCGAAGGACTGAAGGTTTCAATTTTAGTAGTTTTTCACTGGTATTATAGTTTCGTTTTCGGTGGCGAATAAGAATTATTAAGAATGGTTAAAACTTGAAACATAAAGTAATTAAAACAACTATCTACACTTACTTTAAGGGTGACTTATATAAGAGTTAAGACAGTTATTTCATGAAATAAATCTTCTGTATTCCCGTGTCTTGATTAATCAAGCATGCAGACCTACAGAATTATTGAATCATGAAAGCACTATCATTGCAGTTATGCGAAACCCCCCACCCCCCCCCTCAGAAAACGGGTACCCGCATTCTGCGTTTTTGATTTGGGTACCAGAATGTTCGGTAGGGTAACCGTCTCAGGCCTACTCGATACAAAAATCAAAAGGCTATGCAACATTTTTTATAGCATTATATAACTAGCGTTGGAGTGTTAAGTCCTGGCTAACTTAAACACCTAGGCTAACGGAATTAGGCCTGACTGAGGTCTTACTGAGTCTCAGATACACTTACACTAGGCCTAGCCTAAGCCTGGGTGTGTTTTGTCCGTAGCTTAACTGTTGCAGTTGAACATTGCAAATATACCAAGCCTAGGTTATATCACTATAGGAGCATTCCGAGTAACCCTTACCTAACTATACTGACAAGACTGCTAATTACTAATGGATTCAGGGTATTTAAAGTCACCCGAAAATCGAAAGAGTCAGATTTCACAGATTTGTCACAGTCACAGACCCTTTCCTAGCTTGATCGCTCGACATCGTAAACAGGAAGTAATTTATTTAGACGGCTGTATTACATAATAAGGCGACCTTTGACCTTTATTTCCTGTTGGATTTCAGATGCGCTGCCTGCAATATTGAGTGCAGTACATTTCATACGATCCGTAATACCGCGGGAGCTCAAAGGCTGGGTGTATACTGAAGTGAAGGAAGACACCGCTAGGAACGTCACCATGGTCTCGAGAAGCCTAATCCACGATCTTTAATTAGGTTGCAATAAAAATATTATTCGAAGATACACTAAGATATGAATTCGGGAAGTTTGCACCCCGTACAGTGATCCAGGTATGATGACCATATTACTCCCTTTTGCAGACTGGCAACCTCAAAAATATTGTCATTCTATTTCTTGATAATGAGTGATAGTGTTACTTACTCAATACGGGAATTTTATAAGTTCAAGCCTAACGATTGTACTGTAGGATAGTAGTACTATTACTAAGTGTTACTGTTACTAGTGTTAGCCTAGCCCAGCACTATTATTACGACTAGTATTATTAACCTAGGCTACCATCAGGCTACTCCACCTAGGCCTATCCTAAATCCGAGGACTCTTAAAAAAAATTCTGCTAAGTAAGTATTCTGTCTTTAACACTAGCCTAGATGCGATGAAAATATTCAAATAATGAAATACGAAGCATCCAACAAGATTGTGAGAACATTTAAGAATATTTTCAAAATAATCATAACCAAAAAAATACACAACAGCACTTGACCAAAGCATATACACATATATCTGTTTTAAAAATAATTGAATAAAAAAATTGAAGAGAATTATTGGCGCTAAACACCAGGAAGAGATCAGGAAGGTTAAGAGGCTCACTCACCTTGGCTTTACCAGGGAGTGACTTCATGTTGTTTCTAATCTGTGAATTAGTCAATTTTCGGTATAAAGACTGGATCGAAACAATATAACTTTTAATCTGTGCAAGGAATTTGAAAAGGCCAAAATCTTCTTTGGAGTCTTAGTTAAAGAGCTATTTAAAGTTTGGTAAATAAGCATGTTTACAGTGTTCTATGGGTACAGTGGTCCACCAAGATTATTTTTAAAGATGGAAGCACATGAATTTATGCCATAACAACCATGTTGGAACTGTTTAAAAAATTTTTTTTTGGGGGGGGGTTGAGGTCATTTCCTCTCAACCTGCAATTTCATGATTGTCATTTGCATTTTTTGGGATATTTGCAATAGGTATGAAAAGCTCTGGACAAGTCTTTTAATTTACTTAATAAGTTGTGACAATCTCAAACAAAGTGTTAGACTGTTAGTTCACTGATGAAAACTCAGATCACTAGGCAACCCTGCTGACCACCTCGCCCCTGATTTGATCTCTACTGAAAAACGATCGAAAACATCATGTCTGGCAACTCTTCTATGCTTGATTGTTTTGGAAAATTTAAAGTGCGGCAATATTTTTTATTTATGACCACCATTTGCTATGCTTTATCCTCAGCAGTTTTGATAAACAAGGTCAAGTCCTGACAGGCAAGAAGTCCATATACCAATCTCTTTCTGAAATCGTTGAAAGGAACTAAGGTGTAAAAAGATGGCTACCAAGCGTTCCTGGAGGCTTCGTAAGTACTCAAGCTTTCCTGTTTCTTTGTCAGCTGTCCTCAATGTCTTAAAACTTCCTAAAGAGCAGTTATTTATACACATCCTGGAAGGCCCACGGTCTGTCCACACACGTATTTCACCATTCAATTCAAAGCCACCCAATTTTTGGACCTAATCTTGCTATCGCCGAGCATCTTAGCATCGGGAGAACTGGAAGGCCTCTATATAACCACGAGTTGCACCCCTAGGTACGCCTACTCTACCAGTCGCATTTGGGGAATTTGCGACAACAGCACACACACACACACAAATTTTTTTTTAAATATTTACACACATCCCATTTTTGATAGCCAAAATTAAGGGTTTCATTCTCCCTAATGCCGTCTCGGATCTTTGTTCTTTTCAGAGGAGTTTGTGGCCCATAGCAGTAACGTTAACTGTTTGGCACTTGGACCCAAAAGTGGGCATGTGTTGGTCACTGGAGGTGAAGACAAGAAGGTGAACATGTGGGCTGTAGGAAAACCAAACTGCATAATGGTAAGAAGCTATTATGAAAGGAACAAAGTGTGCCTCTCTTTGTAGATTGTATGGCAAACATGCTGACTCTTGTATGTTTGAAGGCTGTATTTGGCATATGTTTACACCTTTGGAGTAGCTAATAAAGTAGTTGTTTATTTCTCTGTGAGTCTTGTCATTACAAAGTAGAATGCTGTGGTCACTTTCCATTGACCTCTTCCGCTGTTTTTCCCTGCTGTTGATACAGAGTTTTTCAGGACAGACGTCGGCCGTGGAATGCGTGAGATTCAATTCTGACGAGGAACTACTGGCTGCTGGTTCTCAGTCAGGAACACTCAAAATCTGGGATTTAGAGGCTGCCAAAAGTAAGTCGCAACTTCCCAAGATGAAGGTCAAAGGGCAAAAGAGGGGTGAGGGGGGGGCATGTGTGGTTTCATTTTAATCCTAAAATAAAGTCATGCAGTGAATATTTGCTTGATTGGAGAAATTTCTGTCAAAGTCGTCAGAGATATGCACAACTCTGGTGCAATTGTTGTAAATGTTAGAAACTGCACTCTGAAACTTTCTGAACTTTTTACACTGTGGGCTCATTTACAATAGCTTTAGAATAAACATTCATATAGCCACTGGGAGCATCACACTCATTGGGATCCTATTTTGATTGTAGGGAAATAAACGGTCCTGTTTGTTGCCTTTCAATAATTGTTGGTGGTTGTCTGTAGAATACAGAAAATATATGTAGGCAAGATGTTATTGTTTTATGCATGGTGTGGTATGTTAGCTGAACACTGATTCAATGGGCACACAGAAAATGATTTCAACACAATTATTTTAGCTTGCTTAGATACCACCAGTGCCCCCATTATATGATAAATCTATTAAAAAAAAAGATCAAATTTTATATAGTTTTGCCAGTAACCTATTACATAACAGATCTGCTACATAACAAATTTTGTAAGGATAAAACAGATGTCACATTGGATTTCCTTGGCTTAAGAGAGCCTTTACCTGATAAAAACTTAGCTTCGAAGCCCTGGGGTTGAAACCCTCATCTCATCCCGAGACAGAACAAAATTGCATTTAAGTTAGAGATATGTTTCTGAGCTTGGTGTCGTGTTGAACTGGGAGTTTTGTGTTCCATCTGAACCTTGTGTAAACAGGACGCTAGGTGAGTTAACCAGTTTTAATGAAGGTGAGGCCATGAATCCAAGGTATCCAGCTTTCTTTGTTCTGTTTGTTTCCTTGTAGTTGTGCGGACACTGACAGGACACAAGAGCAAGGTGAAGGGCTTAGATTTCCACCCGTATGGCGACTTTGTTGCATCCAGTTCATCAGATACAAAAGTCAAGGTATGTGTCATGATTGAGGATCTAAGGGTCCAGGATCTAAGGGTAGGAATAGAAAACTGCGGATCTAAGGGTAGGAATAGAACACTGCGGATCTAAGGGTAGGAATAGAACACTGCGGAGCTAAGGGTAGGAATAGAACACTTCTGCGGATCTAAGGGTAGGAATAGAACACTTCTTCTGAGGATCTTAGGGTAGGAATAGAACCCTTCTTCTGTGGATCTAAGGGTAGGAATAGAACACTTCTTCTGTGGATCTAAGGGTAGGAATAGAACACTTCTTCTGAGGATCTAAGGGTAGGAATAGAACCCTTCTTCTGTGGATCTAAGGGTAGGAATAGAACACTTCTTCTGAGGATCTTAGGGTAGGAATAGAACCCTTCTTCTGTGGATCTAAGGGTAGAAATAGAACACTTCTTCTGAGGATCTAAGGGTAGGAATAGAACCCTTCTTCTGCGGATCTAAGGGTAGGAATAGAACACTTCTTCTGCGGATCTAAGGGTAGGAATAGAACACTTCTTCTGAGGATCTAAGGGTAGGAATAGAACACTTCTGCGGATCTAAGGGTAGGAATAGAACACTTCTTCTGCGGATCTAAGGGTAGGAATAGAACACTTCTTCTGAGGATCTAAGGGTAGGAATAGAACACTTCTTCTGCCGATCTAAGGGTAGGAATAGAACACTTCTTCTGAGGATCTAAGGGTAGGAATAGAACACTTCTTCTGCGGATGTAAGGTTAGGAATAGAATACTTGTTCTGCTAAATAAGTTCCTAGTAATAATAATCATATAGACATGTCAAAGAAAAAAGCAACAACTACAAATGGGTGCAGTATATGCAACTAGTTTAAATATTAATGAGGGAGAGTCAAAACTGAATTCTTATTTTGTTATTCACTTTTTTCTCCTCTTTTTTTCTAGCTTTGGGATATAAGAAGGAAGGGTTGTATTTACACCTACACTGGTCACTCGGGGCCAGTAGAGTGCATCCAGTTCAGTCCCGATGGACGCTGGTTACTGACAGGTGGAGATGACTGTGTCATAAAGGTATTTCTTATCGTTCTCATGTTTGTTTGCTGTTCGATGTTGTTAACTTCTAAGAAGAAAAGAGAGATTGTAGATTGAATAGATAGTTAGATAGATAGATGATAGAAAGATAGATAAATAGATAGACAGACAGACAGACAGATAAATAGATATGCATTTAGACAGACAGACAGAGGTACTTAAACAACTTGATGCCAGCATCAATACAAATAGCTGCAACAAGTGAGTCACTGTGTCATTTGTTTGGTAAATGAAGTCATATTGCCAGATTTGTCAATAATTGATTTTATGATAATCATCAAGTTGTTTGAGTTTTAAGTATAAGATCGAGAGTAGTAATCTCTATTTCACTAGGCAAGAACAGAATAAGTAATTACTTTGTTACAGTGCTGGAAATCCTACAGCTGGTAAAATATGTCAGTCCTCTAGTTTCCTGGTATATTAACTTTTTTGTTTTGGTGATCCCAAGTTCCCCTCCCCTCCCATCATCTTTGAGACCCTCCAGCATCTGACGTTATCGCCTGGGCATAAGTACTATGGGGAGGAGGTGTTCTCTTTCCCTGCCGGTTATATTCTGCAATTTTTCCACATTTTTTTCCACAGTGTGGAAATTTTTTCACTTCTAAAAGTTGTTATAAGGGTGGGGACGCCCAGTTTGAATACTAGGGCTCTCATTGACAGGCCCTCTGTGCCGAGTCGTAATGTTTCTTTAAATTTGCACAGCTGTCCCATCATTGTATAATGCTTCAGACAAGACAGTTTATGAGATCTTATTTATTAATGTTACCTTTGTTCTAATTCCATCATCAGCTGTGGGATTTGGCGATGGGAAAGTTACTTCACGAATTCAAGAGTCACAAAGGAGCAATATCCGGAATAGAGTTTCATCCTGTAGAATTCCTCATGGCGTCAGGTAGCAAAGATAAGTAAGTCACGACTTCTTCACCTTTTTCGGATGGCTTTGCCCTTTGGTATACATTGGTATACCCCATCTTTGGCTCATAGTAGCTCTTCCCAGAATGCATCAGCATTGTGCACTTGACATCTCAATACGTTCACTAAGTATTGAGGTATTGTAATGCTCAACAGCAACATGGCTTTGTCCTCTCTGCTTCCAGACCTCTTGGCCAATTCGTTTGAAATTTTGTCACTGAGTACTGTAGGGAAATGTTTACTCTTTAAGTTACTGATTAGAGTAAAATCATATGAGAGACAAATTAAGGAGGCATTTTTGCCTTGACTTTGATGCATGAATTGCACATCTCTGATCTAAGGTTACATCTAAATGTCAATCACGGTATCGCAGTAGTCATCTTACATGGTTAATGACCTTGTAAATTGCCATTAAGCAAAGCTAGTAAAGGAGGTAACACAAAGTATGTTAATCATCCCAAGTAGTATCAGGTAGCAAGGTAAGCATTGACCAATCAGCTACTGACACACACATAACTGAACAATAGATTAACAAGCTAAATGTGACGGTGATACCTGTAGCCTGCCAGCCATGAACTGAGTCTGCTTAATGCTTTATGTTACTTGTACGTATTCTTACATGTGGTAAAAGTTTGGCTAACAAGTTATCAGATGCTACTTTAATTCCAAAAAGTCAATGAAACATTCAAAATCTTTCTTGGAAATGCGGCAAAGAGGGAGAGTAAATAAGAAAACTTAGAAACCAAGAAAAGTAAGAAATTAAGCTTAAAAAAAACTAAGAAAGCTAAACAAGAAAAACTAAACCAAGAGCTTTTGAAAAGTAGTATTTTTGCTTCTCATTTTTTTATTAGGACTGTGAAGTTTTGGGATCTGGAAACTTTCAACATGGTCAGTACAACAGCACCGGGGGCAAGCCCCATCAGGTAGGTTTACTTAACACCTAGATCAGGCTTCTCTAAAGGTCGCCCATGAGCCACATCCAGCCTGGGACCATTTCAATCTTACCCACAAGAACAATTTGTCTACCATCTTGCACTAATGAAGTATGCAGGTGGACTACAGGCTCAGCTTGCATCTTACTCAATTAAAGTAAAAGCAAGGTGCTTGGTCCTCTTTGGCCCTTTGCTCCACCCCATGTTCCTCTTTGGCCCTAACAGATATGTGAAAACCCTTGTGTTTATGTAATCTTGACAGTGTAAATCTGCCATTAACTTAATTTTGGTACATTCATGTTTTGTGTGCCACTATGACTGATATTACATGTAGGAATCTAATACTTCACTATCAATAATCTATTCCATCACCTGGAAGAACCTATTACAATGTCTGATGCTCCAAAATTATATATGGTATACAGCAAGCTAGAAAGAAACCAATATTCTAACTCCAGTCTTTGAAACTTGTTCCAATATGCCGAGAAACAAAATGCTGAAAATTATCCAGTCTGGATAAAATTGATTCCTTTCAGCAGTCCCCATAACTTTTCCCACTCTTTTTTTTGCTGTCATTTTTAATATTCTGTTAATTGTCTCTTCAAAACATTCAAGATCTATAACATTCCATCCCGAGGGCAACAACCTTTTCTGCGGTAGCACGGACTACCTCCACGTATTTGGATGGGAACCGGTCAGGTGCTTCGATGCTTTTCCGATGTCGTGGGGGAAGGTGGAGGACATGGTGGTGTCCAACTCCCAACTCATCGGAGCATCTTGCCACAAGACTAACGTTTCTATATATGTGGTAGATATTAACGTAAGTACAAGTCCGCCTAGAACAGGAATCAGGGACAGGTATCATGCATAGAATGCTTAGAGTATTAAACAGGAAGTGGTAATCCCTCTGCTTCAAGAGTACTTCTGAGGAGCGAACAAACTTG
>JAIPMN010020165.1:0-10984 GCA_020650975.1 Apostichopus californicus
ATATAACACTAAATTGTATTTTTAGGAGACATGACATTTAATGGTACCTTTAGGAGTAAATTCACAAATGTTAGAAGAAAAAAGACACACCAAAAATAGACCCTGTATGTATGCCCAAGCTCAAACTTATTAAAAATGACTCTATCGTTAAGGCTATACAAACATATTGGGCTAATTATAAGGATTTACATGTAAAACTCTCTGTTGTAAAATTTGTCTCCTTAACGGTTTTTTTTTACCCTTGAACGTATCTTTAGTTGACAAAGTTGTCAGAAACGTACATTTGGGAAACTACGTACTGTACACACGTACAATGTAATGAATGTACATACGTACTATGCATACATACACGGATATTAAAATATATTGTATTGTACTGTACACACGGTTCAATACACTCACTAATTTGTTTGGAAGATGGGCACACCCCTCCTTCTTCCTCACCCCCCCCCCACCCCAACACACACACATTGAGCTGAATCACATATTCGAATTTGGCGCAATGTGCGGATCTCTTCAAGGTATTATGATTATTCATGTAATAAAGCAAGAAATGTTTGTCAATATAAACTCACTCGTCAAGTGTCACTGGAGATGGTACTAGACTTTCTGTCAGCCAATCGGATTGCACAATTTAAACAGATGCTCATGATTCTGTTCTCAGAAAGTTCATTCAAAACAGGTTACAGTATCGTTAAGATTGGAGTAATAAGACAATCCATGTAACCCTTTCTTTATAAATTAAAACAGAAATTTCGGGCACTGAAGGGGCCTCGTTGTTTGCGCTCATGAATGTTCAGACACAAAGAACTCATTTATTGACCGAGTGTGACAAAGGCATAACGTCTCCCTGCCCTATTGGTACTTAGTAAATATATCTCTGGTGACTTATATACTTACATGCTATACATCGCAGTCAAGTAGGCATGGATTCTATATTTGAAAGCGTTTTCCCAGATAATCTTCATCTATGGCATGAAATTGCTGGTGACATAATGTAGTCATGCTCAGTTTTCAAATTGTCATCATTTATAGGGAACAGGGCTTCATGCAAGTTTGCTAAAGGAAATTCTAAATGATATTATCTGTATGGATGAGCACCAACACTGGATTGAAGATGTTAGGTTGCACACTCACAATTGAGTTTTTGTTCAATCTTCAACGCTCCTGATAAATCAACATTAAACGAAATGTGACCATACTATGGAATAACAATAGGTTAGGAAGCTTCTGTTACCAGTAGTGATAAGCATAAGAATTTGCATTGCATCCTCACAACTTTGTTCAGTTCATCATCAAAAATAGTAAGCCTAATACATGTTAGCTAAACTTCCAGAATATGATAAAACAATTCAAAAAAAATTCCAAAAGAGGTAAAGATTATGTATCTTTATTGTTGCAATATAGATTACATTCTTTTAAATGTTAACATAATAAAATAATGACTTGAATGTCTATGCCAGCTTTCATTCAATTTGTGTTCAGTGATAACTTAACTATCAAATGCCTACTGTGACACTCCTATTGGCAAATGTTGACACTTTTGACTAGACTTATACAGATTCTTGGTTTAAATCATCACTATAAAGTAGCACATGCAACAGTATAACGTTTGTTTGGACAGAATGGATAAACAGAACAAATCCACTTTAAATATTGAAGTATAAATACGTGTTTGCTGATGAATTTTGCAGATTCAATGTTTCTTATTCTAAATACACTCTGACCAGGTGGTTTTAATGGAGGAAAGCTGTCGCAATTGAAAGAAAGAATTTTATTTTCTGTGGGACTTATGGTGTGAGTGAACGATTTACCTTGAAATCACTGAGACCGCCCATATCAACATGTTCATTAAACAAATGTAACCTATATATACTTGCATTGTCCACTCGTAAGTCCTGTACTTAACTGTCCTAAACAAAACAGAGAGATTTGATTAGGGCATGATCTGTTGGGCGGGGCTTGAAACTTTTGAGTGGAGTTTGTATAATCTAGAAGTCGTTAAATACCTGGCAACTTTTATTCAGCTAAACATGTTTAACGACAGATAATTCAATAATAATAATAATTATAATTATTACTATGCAAATTGCATTGATGTTGTTTTTACTGAGCTTTTAGGGCAGTAAGCTGGAAAGATCGAAGTTATAATTTGGCAAACACACATTGCGACTTTAAGTAAGCCTCCTCTAATTTCATCTGAAGTATCCCTTTTCTCCACTATGCAACTTCATGCCATAACTTTCAGAAACAAAATAAATGGCCTAATGGGACACTTATGACATGTAGTATGTAATATAGCATATCTTGAAACCAGTACATATGAAAGTTACTAACAAAATATGGTTGACAAATGCAGTTCCGACTGATCGGTCAATAAAGACGTAATGTCACAAGTTGAGTAGAAGATTAATATCAACATTAGCTTAATAATGTAATAAACATATTTGAATGGACAGAATGGATAAGCAGAACAAAATCTCTTCAAATATTAGTAAGTTCATCTGCAGTATCCTTATTCTCCACTTTGCTAAATAATGCTATTCAATTGAAAATAAATTAATGGCCTAATGGGAAACTAATGACATGTAATAGGGAATATAGCATATTTTGAAACAAGTATAGACGAAAAAAAATAGGGTTGACATATGCAGTTCTGACTGATTGGTCAATAATGAAGCAGGTCTAACAAGTTGAGTAGAAGATTAATATCAACATTAGCTTTAGAATATAATAAACAATTGCGAAAAAGCAGAACAAATCAAACAACAAAGAACACATATCTGCTCCTCCTCAAATGGCACACTAACATAACACTGAGAAATAAGAAAGTGATTAATCAAACAAATATATATATATATCAGGATTTGTCTTGAGAATATTATGTTCATACGCCTCCCTAATGTCTTCAAGAAATGAATAAACTGATTTCAGCAGTATAACTTTATGTGTCATGTTGCAACTGTAATTTAGTTCTGCTCTTAGTTCATTAACTTCATCCTATCTGTGCACCGTTTCTTCTGCTACTTTCTTTCATAACATTGGTGTGCCCAGTCTGCCAAGGGTAGACTTGTTCAAGTTTTGAAATTTTCAGAAATGCCTCAGTTCTATCTGTGGAAGTGTAAAGAAAAAATACAGATTAATTAAGAATTATCATGTAGCTTTTAAATATTATAAACTGTTCTCTGTATTTGCCAAACTCCTTCTGAGAGAGAAGTCTTAGAGAAGTATCTAGTAGATATAAATCATTATGTATCATTTCTAATTACATTATAATACTCATTAACATGCTGGCAGCTTGTGTGGCCTTTTAAGGCATTAATTCACATATTGCCAAGTTTCAAATAACATAGAAAATTCCATGAGAGTCAGAGAGTTTTTCGAGCAGTGATGAAGTTTCATATAGACCTATATTGTATATCAAGGACAAACATGAAGCAAATTCAATTATGTAGGACATTTAATTAAACTTTACAGTTCTTTTAACACATAATCTTGCACTTACTGTAACATTTTCTTGGAATCCTCTTTGTTGTTAGGTCAGTTATCATACTGTCAAATTGTTTTTCCACTTAGCAATCATCACTTTTTGTCCACTTGGTATATTTTAACACTGCCCACAAAAAGAAGAAGAAAAAGACAGCATATCAAAACTTATCCAGCCTGTTTTATCAGTACTAAAAGCAATTGATAAATAACAGTGATTAACTGAGAGAGAAAATGAACTCTGGAAGCAGTTTGGCCAAGTAAACCTTATGAAGAGCCGCACTACCAGCCGAGAAAGACACCGGCCATCTCAGCACCTGTCGAGGTCCGGCTCTTCGCCCTCTTCATCGAAAGGACGATTGTCGGGCAATCGCAGATCGGCGAAGCGCAGGAGAAGACATTCCCCAGATTCGGGTCAGGTTCTCCTTTCACAAGTCAAGGACCTTCTGGTCAGTTGCTACAGAAGCCGGGACAGGCTGCACTCTCCACATTGTAATTCTCACCGGCACCGTGAGCGGGTGACCCTGAGCCAGAATATACCAAGGGTTCAGAGGACACATGGGAATAAACTTCTTCTAGAGCTGACGACGCCTTGTCAGTCGCAGCGAGTTTTCACCTTCTCAGTGGAGATTCGGAGGAGGACGAGGAGGACCCCTTACCAGACACGGATATCTCAGTGGATGTCTTTGAGAATGCAACATTGTTTTAACGCAGGGTCCTTGGTTCCAAAAACAAGTCAATGCGGGTGCCCAGGGAGGACCAACATCCAAACTGATATGAAACACGGCGGCCCACTAACACCTAATGTCCATGTCAGTGGACGTCGAATGTCGGGGACATTCGGAAGCGGTGGCGCAAGCGAAACGACGGACCGCCTGCCACATCGACGATGCCGACTGGGAAAGCCTGTTTGCGCCAAGTCAGGGAGAGATTGAGTTCGGTGAGCGTCCTGGACTAAAAGGATATGTACAAGGCAAAGACGCGAGAACGTTGGAGTTGTCCCTTTTTGACGTCGATAGGGTCTCCAGAGCAAACATGAAGTATGCGTCGACCCTGCTGCTTCTTTTCTACTGAGTAGAGTTTTCCAGAAGGCACATCCGCAGGGATTTTGCGGAAGGCTACCTTGTCCGTACTAGCCCTCATTGCCCTTGTCTCTAGAATGGTTCTCGACCAGTTCGCGCGGGTGTCGGTTAAGGAGACATTAACACGCATGAACTTGGTGTTGGACTCCAGAAACTGGTATTTCCAGTCCAAGGCTGATGAGTTTCACAACATCCCGATTGTGGGGAGCGACCTCTTTGGAAGCAAGTTTCACGAGAAGAGGGGAATAGGAATAAGACCCTTAGGGAGGCCGACGATACATGTCCCGCTTGTCCTCGTCTTAACGCTCGAGCTACACCCCGAGGCAAAACAGCCGCAACAGACAACCGAGACCCTTCTACTCACAGAGCCAGGGCTACTCGCTATAGTGTCAGTACGCCATCCCGCGCAAACGGAACGCATACTTTACCGCCAACAAAGCCAGGGAACTGCGGAAGGGGCTGCGGTAAATGGCACTAGAGATGCCCACCCCACCGAAACACCCAGAGCGAAGGTGGGTTGGCGAACAAAGTCAATTGTGGTTCGCTGTAAGAGATTACTTTAGACGCATGCGTACTTGAGGTAGACAAGCGTGGCTACGTGATATAGTTCTCCGCTGCCCCACCCTGATTGACCTCTTTAGAGCCACGGCAGTACCTGAAGTACCCGAAGTAAAAGCTGGCCGCTCAAGAGAGGAAATAAGTGGACTCCTCGACAAAGTCGCCATCACTTAGTCCACCGCCGCAGACGTCCACCCCTCCCATCCGGTTAATAATTTTCAAACACCAAAGAAAAATGGAACGTTAAGACCCATCCTTTACCTCAAACCGCTCAACAAGAGGTTCGTCAATCACAAAAGGTTCAGAAAGGAGACTCTCGTATCCATTTTCCGCTTGCTGCATCCGGGAATGTGTGACTCGTCCATCGACCTAACCAATGCTTACCTACATATTCCTATACGTCGAAAAAAACCAGCGCTCCTTCCCGTTCGGCCTTTCCTCGTCGCTCAGAGCTTTCACGTGGGTGACACGAGAAGTCCTAGCCTAGCTTCTGAAGGAATGTGCAACGGTCTTCGACTACCTGGCCGACTGGCCCTTCCACGGTAATTACCAGCGAGTGACGTTCGCCAATACAAACACAACTGTCACACTACTGAAGGAACTGGGCTGGATTGTCAACTACGAAAAGTGCACGCTCACGCCCAATTATATTTATTTATATAATGTTACATTATATTATTACATTAGAATACTCATTAACATGCTGGCAGCTTTTGTGGTGTGTTTAAGGCATTTATTCAAATATTGCCAAGTATCAAATAACAAAGACAATTCCATGAGAGTCAGAGAGTTTTTCGAGTAGTGATGAAGTTTCATATAGACCTATATTGTATATCAAGGACAAACATGAAGCAAATTCAACTATGTAGGACATTTAATTAAACTTAAGGCGGAGTGTATAGCCTAGTGGTTAACGCCGGCGTCTCCCAGTCATGAGATCCCCGGTTCGATTCCCGCCGAAAGCAATGTTTGTCGTCTGACAAGGGTGTTGTTCAATAACAACTTCCCGACATGGACGTTAAATGGATGTGTGCCGAGAGATTGGCTTCGGTCAGCTTGCGAGTCTAAAAGCCTCCATGGCTTCTTTCGCGAGTTCCTGCTTGCGGGAAGATCACATATACATACATACATACATACTTCACAGTTCTTTTTAACACATCACCCAACACTTAGTGTAACACTTTCCTGGAATTCTCTTTGTTATTAGGTCAATTATCATACTGTTAAATTGTTTTTCCACTAAGCACTTCATCACTTTTTGTCCACTTAGTATATGTTCACACTGGCCACAAAAAGAAGAAACAAAAAACAGCATATAAAAACTTATCAAGCCTGTGTTATCAGTACTAAAAGCAATTGATTATAAACAGTGATTAACTGAGTGAAGAAAATGAACTATGGAAGCAGTTTGGCCAAGTAGACCTTATGAAGAGCCGCACTACCAGCCGAGAGAGACACCGGCCGTCTCAGCACCGGTCGAGGTCCGGCTCTTCGCCCTCTTCCTCGAGAAGACGATTGTCGGGCAATCTGCAGATCTGCGAAGCGCAAGAGACGACATTCCCCAGATTCGGGTCAGGTTCTCCTTTCACAGGTCAAGGACCTTCTGGTCAGTAGCTACATAAGCCGGGACAGGCTGCACCCTCAACATTGCAATTCTCACCGGCACCGTGAGCGGGTGACCCTGAGCCAGATTATACCAAGGGTTCAGAGGACACATGGGAATACACTTCTTCCAGAGCTGACGACACCTTGTCAGTCGCAGCGAATTTTCACCTTCTCAGTGGAGATTCGGAAGAGGACGAGGAGGACCCCTTACCAGACACGGAGATCTCAGTGGATGTCTTTGAGAAGGCAACATTGTTTTAACGCCGGGTCCTTGGTTCCAAAGACAAGTCAATGCGGGTGCCCAGGGAGGACCATCATCAAAACTGATATTAAACACGGCGGCCCACTAAAACCGAGTGTCCATTACAGTGGACGTCGAATGTCGGGGACATTTGGAAGCGGTGGCGCAAGCGAAACGACGGACCGCCTTCCACTGAACACCGCACCGCACCTTCCACATCGACGATGCTGACTGGGAAAGCCTGTTTGCGCCAAGTCAGGGAGAGATTGAGTTCGGTGAGCGTCCTGGACTTAAATCACATGTATAAAGGAAAAGACGCGAGAACGTTGGAGTTCTCCCTTTTAGACGTCGATAGGGTCTCCAGAGCAAACATGAAGTATGCGTCGACCCTGCTGCTTCTTTTCTACTGAGTAGAGTTTTCCAGAAGGCACATCCGCAGGGATCTTGCGGAAGGCTACCTTGTCCGTACTAGCCCTCATTGCCCTTGTCTCTAGAATGGTTCTCGACCAGTTCGCGCGGGTGTCGGTTAAGAAGACATTAACACGCATGAACTTGGTGTTGGACTCCAGAAACTGGTATTTCCAGTCCAAGGCTGATGAGTTCCACAACATCCCGATTGTGGGGAGCGACCTCTTTGGAAGCAAGTTTCACGAGAAGAGGGGAATAGGAATAGGACCCTAAGGGAGGCCGACGAATACATGTCCCGCTTGTCCTCGTCTTAACGCTCGAGCTACACCCCGAGGCAAAACAGCCGCAACAGACAACCGAGACCCTTCTACTCACAGAGCCAGGGCTACTCTATCGTGTCAGTACGCCACCCCCGCGCAAACGGAACGCATACTTTACCGCCAACAATACCGGGGAACCGCGTAGGGGCTGCGGTAAATGGCCCTAGAGATGCCCACACCACCGAAACACCCAGAGCGAAGGTGGGTTGGCGAACAAAGTCAACTGTGGTTCGCTGTAAGAGATTTGTCCAGACACATGGGTACTTGAGGTAGACAAGCGTGGCTACGTGAGATAGTTCTCCGCTGCCCCACCCTGATTGACCTCTTTAGAGCCACGGCAGTACCCGAAGTACCCGAAGTAAAAGCTGGCCGTTCAAGAGAGGAAAGAAGTGGACTCCTCGACAAAGTCGCCATCACTTAATCCACCGCCGCAGACGTCCACCCCTCCCATCTGGTTAATAATTTCCAAACACCAAAAACAAATGGAACGTAGCAACCCATCCTTTACCTCAAACCGTTAAACAAGAGGTTCGTCAATCACAAGAGGTTCAGAATGGAGACTCTCGTATCCATTTTCCGCTTGCTGCATCCGGGAAAGTGTGACTCGTCCATTGACCTAAACATTGCTTACCTACATATTCCTATACGTCGAAAAAGAACGGCGAACCTGATTGCTATGGAAGGGCAACGTCCAGCAAACAAAGCGCACATGAGTTCACTTGACAACGCCTGCTCTGGAATATGGAGCGCTTCGCATATCTCCTGGAACTTTGCAGGCTCAAGAAAAGGCCACTCAAGCAACTATTCCTCTCTTACGACGGAGCTACGCCCGCTCCTCGCGTGGTAGGCAGGCATGTTCTAGTCGTATCGGACGACCTTTCCGGAATCCGGTTCCGACGACGTCGGTCACGACGGAAGCCACCCTCAGCCGTTGGGGCCACTCGTGACGCGCTCACAACCTCTGGTAAATGGACGGAGTCGGAGTCAGAACTACAGACTAAATTCTAGGTGGTTCTGAGAGCCCTACGTCATTTGGTGGATCGCCTAGCGGGCCACATCGTCACAGTACGGTCGGACAACAACACGACTGCGGCGTACATCAATCATCAAGGTCATCCCCGGCGCGGACATGCTTCTGGTCGCGACATGCTCGCACAACCAGTCATGATGTCTACTCCTCATTGCGTTACTGGTGGACCTACTGTTCAAATTCCAGGCAATCCACTGTAATGACTTTCGACTCGAGACTGCAACAGTACTACTACTGTAGTACTACTACTGGACAATGGGTAACGATTCCGATCCCGTGGGGGCCCGGTAGACCGGGTGGCAACCTTGCTCTTTGAGATATTGCAAGAAGGGAAGCAAATGAACACTACTAGAAACCGAGGAATGCCCCTGGAGGACATTATGAACACGTAGGCTTAAAAGACACTCTCCTCCTTTGTCGCCTGTTACCTAACGAACACTCCGGAAACCAGAGGTCTAGTACAATGAAGTCATCGAAACCTCAATGTATTTTGAATCCTTGTTAGCTCATAATCTCCTACAAAATCATTACTCCGGTGTGAGGAGTTTCTTTGGTGATGGATTTTAACTGTCAATCAAGGAACAACACAAGATGTTTTACGATTAAAACCACAATGACTCATTGATGTGGTTGGCTAGTAATATATATTAGTAATGTTTACCCTTTTAGAGTCATAATATATCATTCAAATAATTATGTGATTTTTTTTTACAGGATTTTTTTTTTATTTTGAATTGTATCTAAACTTTGTTGACTACAAGTTCTACAATACACGGTTACATAACAGGGTAGGTTATTTTGATTTTTCTTTTAAAGGAACATTGAAATTGCATATTGAGATTTGAAAACTGTAGGTAGCACATTCTAAAGACTAAGAAATATGAAATACGTGATGAAAAAAAGTATTCATAACCTCAGTACTTCAAAATAAACTGATACAAAAAATAGAAGATTTGCATGATATTCAACATCGCTAAAGAAAATCCTGCATATTTAATGTAATTTGACCAAAGTTATGTTATAACTTGATTTTAAATTTTCAATTATTAATGTGTCTATGAATACTGTTATAGAAAGATGATCGTGCCATGAGAACATTCAAATTTAGTTATTACACTATAACCTGTCTCCTCTCAAATCGTACATTTCACCAGCTACCTAGCGTTTAGCACAGCGCCCCTGCTGACCCACTTCCGGGTCATGACCCAATTCCTCTTAGTATCCTTCTGACGTATAACCTTGTAAACAGTGTTTATTACTTTTATGTAAAGGTTCATGATATGTATGACAAAAGACATATCACGTGATGACATACGGAACTACTCTTACATCATTCATGGAACGTCCGGTGGGGTGTGGGGGAAAATCTGTTCACAGTATTAGAACATGTCACAATACATGAACAATTACATCCATGTTCGTAGTTTGAGTTCCCGATCGATGATAGAGAGTTAAAGCGTTAGGGTTAATTTCAACGAAAGCTTCTTTTGCGGAAATTCAATTGTTATATCATGATAGTAAAAATCTTAATACAAACTTACAATTTGTAACATTGTTAAAGATATATTACTTTACAACTATTGCAATCTTTGTCTTTGATTTTCTTCAGAATTATATAAAATTGACACTTTCCTTCACATGTACATAGCAGAACTGACCTGTTGAGATTTCCGTGTTGTTTATGATCATCGATTTCAAACTTATTAGAGGTTATTATATAATATATTTAATTGTACAATACACAGGAATATTTCTGTTCTTCCTTCTTTTCAAGTTAAACTGTTCAAGTGTTTGCGTTATTATCAACAGTAATATGTATGTTAGGCATCTTTATTTTCTTTTAATTTCTGTATATTTTATTGTCAGCTGCCCTCATTTATAAAAATCGGAACATCTTTATCCGCATTAAAATCTCGAGGTGTTAAAGGCGCGGTATAGCTTACATATTGATTACTCCGCATATATTGGCATTTGTTTACATGCTGAATAAACAAGGAGCACTTGAAGCAGCGTCTTGTTTGATAAATAATGCTGTCCTCTTTCTCTTTACTGCAGAAGTTTAACCCTACCAAAGCACACCGTTACCACCAATATAAAGGAAGCTGACTCCTTTTTAGATTAATTTTTTTTTCACTGAATTTGAATGTGGTCGAGTTGGTCTATAATGAAGGTTGTAGAGGCACTAAAGTTAATGACATCAGGATCCGGAGCTTCCGGAGGCAAAGGCGTTGGAACCGAGGGGGGGGGGGGGGGG
>JAIPMN010020165.1:10994-24746 GCA_020650975.1 Apostichopus californicus
GCACTGATCTCGAAAACAATGAAGGCCCGCTATTATGTCTTAAATGCAGGCTTGTAACCGGAGTTGGTGAATGTCTGCTATAATATCTCCATATCGGTCTGGGCATCGGACTGGGATGTGAAGACTATATAACTACATGTACCGGAGCCGATTCTGCCGATAGTCTGGGAACTGATAAAACTGGTGAAGCAGGGACCCAACTACCGCAAAATCGTGAACATATGGGAGAGCAAACAATCACTTTCACAATTGGTAGCTGATGATATAGAATATCTACATCTGGGTTTCCGTGTGTATCCCGCGTCAAATCCCGGCGATGAAAAATGCACTAGGGAGATATCCCAGAACTTACTGGTTTTGTTATTTACAAAGCCTTGATACTTACGTGTCTCTTTTAAATATGCAGTCTTATCTACCGTAGTGCATTAACTGGTAACTTTCTTGCTATGCGCCACCAATGAACCTATCTTATGTCACTAACCTTCTTGCGAGAACGTCGGTCAGATAGGTTGCAATTAAAGACAAAGGTGTCTTCCAGGAGGCCACATTGAGGATCTCTTCTATAGAATGAAGAATGAGGAGCCTGGGCATGGCCTTAATTCCCTTTTCCGCACCAGATACCACATGAGTCCTCGATCTGGGCACCTTAAGTTGTTCTCTCTTACTTAAGAGAAATAAGAGATTTTTGGAATGAAAATAGTCTATCAGACGAATTTGACGGCCTTGACTATGAACCGTGGGTGTCAAAAAGACGCTTCAGAGGCAAGCGTCTTAAAAGTGCAAGCCTCCAAGGGTGTGACTCTGCCATTGGTTCGGATTTGTTTTTTAAGATCCTGTAATATGTCATTGATATTCCATTAATGTGGCAAAAACGACTGGACTGGTCTACGATTTTCCATTCCCCTAAGTAGCGCCATCAGCGGAAGTCTGGTAACTTGTGGCGATGACAGATATGTCGTTTCAAATGGTGGAACCTTTCTCCCTTCTTCCGACATTGACTTGAAGAAGTCAGCTATTTATGATGCAGAGGTTGACCTTGGATTAATCTAATTTCCCAGTCTTGAATCATACATTCGAAACGTCTCAGGTATTCAGGTGGACACAGTCATATTGAAAGCCTCTTACAAAAAAAGTGTTCCCTCTGAGGGCATACTCGACAATCTACAAGTTGGGGGTCATGAAATATGTTAACAATGGAGTATTAGATTAGATGAGTCCAAAGGATCTGCGGGACGTCGAAGAGCAGATTCACCACAAGTAAAAACCTGGGATTCTAGACCACCATGACGCAATGGGGATCCTCCTCGTTCTCGTCGTCATATTTTAGGACTTTCTGTGTAAGTTAGAAATGGGGAAGACATAACGGTTCTTCCCTCCCAGCTGATCGAATAGCGTCTATTTCACAGACGAGAGAGTGAGCAACGTTCGTTCTCTAAACGTTGGTAGCGTCGTATTATTCGGTGGGCGAAAAGATCAAAGTTCGGTAGCTCGAACCTTCTGAACATATCCTGACAGGTTGCTCTGCAAAGGGTCAGGGGTTTCGTCCTCCCTTTCGTTGACGTATGCCACATATTTTGTGTTGCCTGTGAATACTTTTACATCGTAACCCATGTAAATTCGATCAGATAAAGCTCGTTAATCACGTACAGAACTAACGAATCCGTTCTTAAGGCTTATCACTGTTCTAAATTCTCTCTTCTGTTGAGGAGAACTTCATTCAAGCCATGGAAGTTTAGTCCAAGTCCACGAGGAGTTCTTCCGTTTTCGTTCTCTGCGTTTTTTTGAAAGAGATCCACCTGATCAAACATACCGTGTTCACCGGTATGAAGAAGCTGACTATTCCTCAGATTCTTGCGTAACCCTCAGTATGACCCTGGACGTCTTGGGCTCCGCAGTGAGATGTATTTCAGTTAACCCCAAGAATATCTCGTTTCAAGAATATCTTGATCGATTTGGCGATGATTTTTATAGGGAAATTGGGACCCTTCTTGAACATTTGCCTGTCGGTCGACAAACTCCGACCAGGTTTCGGAAGTTCGGATGACTACTGTCGTGAAACCGGTGGAGGGGTTGCTCCAATGGCTGAGGCCTATATGCTGTATCGCATTGAAGGAGGGCTCGTGGTCCGAGCCGAAGCCGGTCTGTGCGAATAGCTTGGGGCCAAAGCCAGTGTGGGTGTAACCACTTCATGGATCAGAGCCGATTCCGCTGGTAGTGCGGGGCGATGTTGTCAAAGCCGGTGAAACGGGTGTCAGCTGCTGCACTAAGGTTAAAGACAACCGCCAACAACTGCGATAAAAAGCAGCCATGTGCTATTTGGGTTGAGAGCAAGAGGTCACGTTGGCATCGGGGTTCCAATTGGAGTAAGTTTGGGAGCCGACGTGAACGTCGTAGACACAACAAAGCTGACTTATATGGGTATTTGAAGGGCGATCATGAATGGAAACGTACATGTTATAAAAAGCGTAACCATTTCAAGGATACTTAGGCAGCGAATTTGTTGTAGGTTAACTAGAATACGAGATTTACTTCTGAATCCAAAATAGCTCTTCAAGAAAATAAACCAGGCGTCAAAACGTGGTTTGAAAAAATTCAATACAAAACACGCGTTAAATAATTTAGGATGTAGATTGGGAAAGAGGAGGCTAGTGACCTTAGGTGGGGTTATCGAGACGTAGGTAAAAGAGATAGTTAAGTGACGACTGAAGTAAATTGTTCCTACCTGGACTCCCGTTTCTACCCTGCATCGAGTTCTCAGATGAAAAATCTTGCATTGGGAACTCGGTGATCTACCCCAAGATCTCGGCCTGGAAGCCGGTTAAATATCGCTGAGAGCCGATGTCCGGCACTCTCTGTCTCTCATTTGCTTTCGTCGTGAGTGTTGAGATTGCGTTCGGACTCGAGAGGTTCCACGAGACAGTCTTTATCTTTGCTTTCGGAGCCTTTCTTCTACTCTTGTTTGAAGCCTCTACTTCCAACTTCGGGTTCAAGGACGAGGTTTCTGGAGCCAGGTTCCTAGACTTCGATCCGGACCCGAGCTTGTTTCCCCCAGTTGATTCTTTACCAGAGGACTTAAGGAGTCCTGATTACCCGCGGGTGCCTGTAACTGTTCTATCTGATCCATATCATTTCACTCATCAGAGCCATCTACGAGTTGATGTCCTTCCAATTCTCCGGAGAGATAGTTACACAGACCTTTCACAGATGGTTCCTTGAACGAGAAAGGTAAAAAAAGGCAAAACTCATAGTCGTCCCAATGACGAGCCGGTCTGAATATTGATCAGGTTTCACAGTTTAAGTAGTTTTTCCTGTTTTGAAGACTTCGTTTATTGATCTGGTGGGAATAACTAAGGAAAACAGCTACATGCAACCCAGTACTCATCCAAATTCCATTAAAATGAAAACATGCAATAACAATATAGAAGGGAATGATACAACATGCAACATTAACACAACTGGGAACACAACTCCGAAAGGCATAGATCAACGGACGTTCCGAAGAATAGGCTTCGAGCCTAAAAGAACTACGACACTAGGAATCAAGGCCTTACTGACAACAACCCAAACTGCTCCTATGGACTTTTGAAAAACCCGTTTCTAGAGCGGGAGACTTAAATATGCAGAGAAAAGACTTGTAGGGAGGCATTTTCTACACAGTATACACAACTGGTACATATACACCATAATATACACGTAAGCTGCCTTCCTAAAAGAGAAAATACATGCAATCAAACATGACAAAGTCAAGGATATTAAAGCAGGTAATTCAATGTACATGAACTAGATGAAGATATTTCTGTCTGACTTAAAAAACAAATAATGTTGAAAAGTCCACGCGTGATATAGATATATCAGCAGGATAAATTCAGAAGGAGATATGTGAGTTTATAAAGGGTCACTGGATGAGCAGTACAAACATTTTGCAATTTAATAGGCTAGAGTCAATGGGTGTGCGTAGGTAATGAAGACCTAAAAAAGCCTAACAATAATTAGCATAATACCTGGTAACATTCTTGCACTGCGTCCCAATTACCCTTCCAAGGTCAGTGTTCTCCTACTTCCAGATCTATCCATTCTACTTAGCGCTGGGCGCCCTGGGTACGGAGGGAGGAGGGATGTGTACGAGTAACAATCGAGTCGGCCCATCAAGAGTGCAAGAGGTAGAGAGATCTGTGAGTGAGAACTAGCGAGAACAGATGAAGGTGAAAAACATAATGACATACGTATGACGAATTACCAAAACACAAATCGATTGTATCACTCACCGTTTTACTACGGACTGAAGACCTAAATATGTACAATGACTTCTTGTAATAAAAGAAGCAAAAAAGATCCCGCGCCTAGACGTGAGCGGTGGGTGTGGACAGGTACGTGTCGTCGTTCGTTAATACTTAAAACCAGTATGTTTGAGGGATTAACTTCACTCCTCACTTAGTTGTCTCATTTACCTACCGACAGAGTGGCAATGTAACTGTTGTGGGAGGCCCAACGACCGTGACCTGCCCGCACAGACGCCAGCTCTGAAGCGAGAACGACGGTCAAGTTATGGGACGAATGTTGATGGATTCTTATTCCAGGAGGCGCAATAAGGATCTCTTTGATATTGTTTCCTGTGAAGAGTGCCTAAGAAAATGATTTGCCCATAATTATGTGGGCCCTCCCCAGGATAGGCGTGAGGACGGAAGATAATTACGAGCCTCCTAGAAGCGGTGTCCCTGAGTGCTCCGTATGTATTGAGGGCGTATTACCCAAGTGTTATGATTGTACAGAGTGCACCTCTGGTGCTTTGAATCTGACAATTTACACAGACTAACCACTTTTTATAGGCAATCAAAGCCTTAAATAAGTTATGCATATGTATACGCCTTTACACACCAGTTCAATCACTGTGGTCGGTGACACAATATCCGGAGGTTCAATTCCTACCTTCGCCTGACAAGTCCCAAAGGACGAAACCGGTCGTGAAGTGGATTTTTTCTGGTGTGCTATTCTTTATTTATTTACTATATCTGTCATACCACTTGCTACTTATTAATGATATATATATATGCATTATCTATCGCCGTACAAAATTCAGAAAAGTAGAATACGTTGAACACAATAAGCAATACACTTCCTGTATTCCAAGTCAAAAGTTTAAGTGAAGAAATAGAGAAAACAGGATAATAACCTGGTTTTAATCGTTGCATCGTTTCGTCTTACCGTTTTAAGCTTGGAAAATAAAATCGGCTTCGGGCATACGTCATATCTGTGTGTTGTAAAGGGCTTTGGGTAATGCTATATGAATGTGACGTTCTGTCTATTCCCGTACAGTAATGGTTGGTTTACTTGCAATCCGCGAGCTACTGACAATAAGGGTTATACATGGTAAACTGCAAATACAAGTAAATAAACATCAAATAATATACGTACTATTTGAGATATGTATTGTCCGTAAAAAACGCAAAGCAAGCCGACCTAAGTTTCATCATTACGCATATAGGTCTTGTCACAAAGCAGGGCTAGGTCGACTGATTCCAGGATTACTGCGAGTAAGAGAAAAACATTTGAGAATAGTAGACAATGAGCATAGTTGACGTAAACCTAAATACACGAGATCTTTTACCAGTCGTACCAATGGTATCTTTATACTCACTACATGTATAAAGCCATGTTGTATTAAGAACTTAATAATGGAAAACTGATAACGATCTTCTGAAAGTCATTTACTCGTTCAGTCATTACTCAATCAAACTAGCACACAACATAGGCACATTGAAATATCCATGCTGACAGAGAGATGAATAACATACAAATGCAAATTATGATATAAACCATATATGTCAATGATATGCCTATCACAAAGGTACATGAACAATGAATACTAATTAACCGGCCTCCATGACGATAGCTTTGAATTGTAACATTATCTATTAGTAGACATATTAACTTATTTTAGAAGAGGGATACTATTTAACATAATAACCATTTGCGCATGCAAGTTGTTGTGGAATACGCTGTATTTGTACTCCGTCAACATAAAAAACCGGCATTATTTTAACAATGATGCTTAATAGGAAAACATAACATTTCTATCCTATACCCCCATTGAGCTGTTCAAATATGACAATGTTTTTTTCAAATGATGTCCTATGCTTACCGTAATTGGTATTCCACTTAGAAAAGATCGAACTGCCAAAACACATTTTTGTTGGAAAAAAAAACAACTTAGCACCATCAGCAAATTCTATGACTGCAGACTTATACAAAGTATTATGTTGAAATATCACCAAATGAGTTGTCAGCGATACCCGTTCTTATTCCCATGCATATCAAACAATCTAGACAGTTCATGTTGAATGCAATGTGTCTTGACATTAAAAAGTATGTCCGATGATAACAAGGAAAAAAATATTTGGATGAAATTAATATCATCCGTGTTGTCAGTAGATTTTCCATGCGGGTATAATATTTGGATTCAGCGGGGGTTGATACACGTTGATGTAGCAACTGTAAACAGGTATAATAAAAAAAGGGGTACTTAAAATTAAACGTAACGCCATGATGCACTTATAGTAGCCAAGACAAACAATGATTGCACCTTCTAATGTAAATGCGAAACTATAAACGTATAATTAACTGGAAAATAAAGCATGTACGCCTCCAAAATTTAGAAGTGTTATTTGTATCATTTAATTACCAACTCTCATTTGGAATCCTTTAAATTTCACACCGTTATTTCTACATCTAAACTCATTAAGTTCTGATATTTGAAATATATGTTTAGTCAAAGTACGATTCTTAACATTAATGAAGATCCAAACGTCTGTGTGCAACATTTATAATAATTAGGTACATAAGAAAACGATAAAATCCACCATCGTAAATTCACGAAATGTAAATTTGTTCTTAGTTCATTGTTTACGAAATGTCTGAAATAGCATAGAGCACGAACTCTCGAGTTAGACTTCCTTATTTTCAATTTGGATGAAAAAACCCATATATCCAATTCCCTACTTTTCTCTTCCTATAAACAAGCCACCGAGTTTCTAATAATATGGCTTATATCTAGAAAGTGGCATTTAATTTGCTAATTATTTCATCAAAAAAAGGCCATTAAAATTGCTAACGTATGAAATATCGTTACCGTAATATCTTCTTACCATAAATTGAGTAGGTGACATCCAACCGTTGTTCTAGGTAGTAGCTTAAACCGCTACTATGACACGAAATAGTTCCTGTTTCTTCGGCTGTTCGTAGTGCAAACTGTATCCTTGTGTCAACAGTGGTGCCGTTCAAAAATGCATTGGTGGAAGTGTTGATATCTGTTCGTGATATTTCTTCATTATCCACTGTAATAGATAGATCCACAGCAGGTCTGCTACCAGTAGCGTAACATGACACAGGTATGGTTTTATTGTAAGGTATGTAAAGCGGATCTCCATTATCATGGTATGAATGCCCGTCTACAGTCATAGATAAAGCCGGTGGAACTGATGGTTACAAGAAACAGTTTTCAAAGAAAGACATTGTTATAAGGAAACACAAGAAGACCTTATGATGTTAGTTATTATATGAGACAAAGGAATTCTTAAAGTTATAAAATAATTCTTTCCCATTCGGCGATACTGCACACCAGGTTAATCGGAACTTAATTATCCTGTTATGTTTAGTACATACGATTTAACGAGTACAAATCGCCCTTTAAACCAACATCCCCAACCGAACCTATCCTCTCTGGCTCAATAAGAAAGAGAAAAAGAAAAAACATGAAAAATGAATTTATAATGATATGTATGTGGTGGCTTACTGACATACGTGACAGGACATACTACTACACACCTTCCACGTCTACGAAATACGTTGACAAAGTCTCGCTTTTCTTGATGCATTCGTAATTTCCAATATTCAGCAAAGAGATCGACTGGATGTACACTGAATTATTTGGCAGCATTTGCAAACTGTCCGCTATGTTCGAATGCAATAAATTACCTGCAAAAACGAAAAGTTGTCCTTGAAATTTCCAATTAATTGTGTCATCTTCATCGGTTTGGCAACCATTAAGAACAAGAGATCCATTCACCACTGTTTTGAATGTATAAACACTAGCAGGAATTGCAGTATAGGTCATGTAAAAAATAAGAAAAAGTTGAAAAGTTACGTAGATTGTAGTTGTTTCCATATTACTTTTCTGAAAATGTTTGTAATCCAACCGTCATTGCCTCAGCATGAACTATAACATTCGGTATAACTCTGACGAAGCAATGTTCTTTTCATTTGTACTGTCACGTGTATACACTAAGTTACGGATGCCGTTTAAATCACTCAGTTTATACTTTGCAATTTGTTTCATTTCAAAGATGATGTGATTTGGATTCGTCAAGAAACATACTTTTGTAGCACGAAAAGTTAACTTTGCTTGATTAGAGATAGAACTTAAAGATAATTTACTAATCGGTAATTGATGTGTAGAATTTGCAATATATTGGAACCCAATGTTGCCATTAAGAAAAACAAAACTTTGCGTAATACCATATAACTTCTCAGTTTGCCCCTTTGATGAAGAACTGTCTTTTGGATATATTAAGCCTTTGTTAATATTAATATTGTATTTTAATTATGTATTTTCAGTCTGTACATGCTATTTTTAAAATTGGCATCCCATATCTTTTTGTAGCATGGTAAACAATAAACAATGTCAATAAATAGTATTGATAGCATACTCACACATCGTTTATATTTAAGTGATATGGCCGGCGTGTATCAGTTTATAGCAAACCGAGTGGTGTTTGTGGAATGAGAAAGTGCCCCTCTGATGTTGTGCACCCACCCCACTTTTTGAAAAATTTCTACCCCTTGGGTACATTCATATCATTGTAGCATGTTTACAGGCATTTTGGTTCTATTTTATGCAGAATACATAATTTAACATGGGTATCATTTTCAAGAACAAATCAAAATATTTAGTAAGAAAGTAAATTATTTGAATAACATGACCCGTTTTAAACCATGCCCTGGAGTAAGGAATCGTTTGTCGAGCAACGCCTAAACTATCAACTTGCAGCAACCGTATGATATTAAAATTTTAGAAATTCGGTTTTCTTACCGGACAGTTAAGAGTCTTGGTATGTTTCTTACATGTAAGTGTCACTTTATGTGTCACCGTGAAATCTCCTTACTTTCTAACTTTGATTTAAGATTGTTTATTTAAAGCTGTGCGTTGTATCTTACTCTGTCTTTGTTTCTTGTAAAGTAGACTTTAAATTTCACAATGTGGTGGCAACTTGGCTGAACAACAGGAAAGTAACATTCGCATGATAACTTCTCTTGGAGCTCACGTAGCATAGTTATTTATTTGTTGCGGTACCCTTTAATGAAACTAGGGTTTATACGGCCTATTTCTTCGCTTGGATTCTACTTAGCTTCTCTTCAGTTCTCGAACATGTATCTTATGTATACATAATTTGTCTAGGTTATTTCAAAGCAGCAACATACGTCGAAGAAAACATCTGTTAAGGGAAAGAAACAGTCTAGTACGGAATCGTTAATCTTAAAAGCGACGATTTTTTTTCATATTAGTTTAATTCATAAAAATCAAATTTAAATATTGTGCTACGAGGGTAGATAAGCTGATTGTGACTTTCGGTAAAACGTATTGATATATATTTTCTACAACTATTCGTCTCGATCTATTTACTGTTATTGACTACATTCAGGATAACACAAGTTTATCTTCTCTTTTTAATTTCAACTTTGTTTTCTTAACATGTCTATAACCGTTCAGATAATTTTATTATGCAGTCTCATATTTGATTCATTTTCCTGTTTTTTTTTTTGTATCTTTTCCTTGCATTTTAAATCTTTGACGAATCATTAGATGTTAATGCTTAAGATATTCCACTTATGCACTTGTACACTTCTATAGAAAGGAGTACACGAATAATAAAGATGGGTGTATTATGAAACTTATACTGCATTATCATATGGAATCATTTCTGCACTTCTTTGAACACTGCTTACACAGTGTGATAATAAGAGAAATAAAGTGTTCATAGAAACTTTTAATGCATTATGATAAGGATTGATTTATGCACTCTTTTTGTTAATATTGGGGTAATGCACACTGAAGATAAAGTATACATTGATAACTACGAAAACTATCACGGCGTTTACACAATATAACAGTATAGCAAGATCGATGTGAACACTAGGCTTTCTCTTCGATGATTTACTAGCATTATCAGTTGTACTTTTCTTAACTCATCTTATGCATGGTATTGTCTACATAATATACAGTTGGATAAAAACTACTCAGTTGTGCACCCCATATAGTAGTTGTAAAGTTTTAATACACTATGTTTGTGTACACTGTGCCGACACGATATACACTATCAAATACACATGCGTCGTTGTCACTCCCACTGTCCCTGCGTAGACACGAACACTAACACTTGTATATATGTACGTAGATGAGCTTCAAGTTTTAATTTCTATTGTCTGAGACATAGATATGTAAAGTTGATATATCTGAGGTTATTGCTCCATAAATAGTATTATATAAGATTTACTGCATGATCAGGTGACAAAAATATGTTTTTCAAATATACTTGTTGTCATGGAATGCACTCCCGGTATTGTTTTTGTTTTCAATTTAAATGGAATCATTCAAGTTATATTAGTTTGCTTCAAGTTTTAAGTTTGATTGTTTGAGACAGAGATGCAATGGAGATATATCTGAAGTTATTACATTATAAATATTATTAAAATATAAGTACACTACGATCAGGAAACAAATTTGTTTTTTTTTCCAATATGCTTGTTGTTATCGAATGCTCTCCCGGTATTTGTTTTTGTTTTCATTTTAAATGGAATCATTCAAGTTATATTAGAGTGCAGTTTTTGCCTTCTTTATAGATAAACATAGTTTACTTTTTACAATAAATTTCTCATTTATTCTTTAAAATTAATTCTCTATTCTTAAATGATTTAAATATCCTACTCAGTTTCCTGTTTTGATGTACAACAGATAAAGTTCGTATATACAGTGACAAGTAGTAAGGGAAATTCACAAGGAAATAATGATTCAATAGTACTAACTTGTAGTCTACTGCACGATACTGCACGATAACCGTATAACAGTATATATAACGTTGAATAGTAGTGAAAGACAGTAACAAACATGTCAAAATGACTGACAATCAATACACTATTATTCGAAAGTCACACAGGAAACATTTGTAACGCGCATTGACTTTTCTTTTCTATGAAGCCTGTTTATAAGTGTGTTGTGCAAAAGTGTTTACACTGTTAATATTAATTTTACTTTCATTTCGTAGCGGCTTAATGAGTGGTTAAAGGGAGGGACACACGACTTGAAAATGTTGCAATTTGTCCATCTGTCAATGGTGTATTGGACTATATGTATATTTTGATATTATTCTCATCAAATGAGACCCTTTAAGTAAACGTGTACCCTCCCCCCCCCCCCACAAAGGAACATTTATTCTGATGTATTGTAATAATCTGGAGTGTCAATTCAAGCTCGCTGCTTTAAAGGGACCCACTTAGTAAAATTATAACAAGTCATTACACTAAACCGTATCATATTGCAATAAGTTTTAGTTATTAGTTACAAGTTCTGCATATTGACCTGCATTTTCTTTTATATACATGTTGGTTTCATCCCATTAAAAGTTATTATTCTACTTGAAAGTAACATAAGTAATACGTTATTGGTTTCGACGCCGATGGTATAATACAACTGTAATGAAAAACATGATGAATTTGTTTTCCTTGTTACTTTTCATTACAACATTTACAACATTTAGTTTTCAAAATTCACCCCAAATCCTCTCAAATTAGTTTAGTAATTTGTACTCGGTTATTCACATGCACTATATAAAAACGTACTTTTTTATGTAAATTAAATGTCTTACTACCTCTCCCTCTGCCTCTGTCTTCCGCTTCCTCGTATGACCTACAGTCATTACTAAGGATATATTGGAGGTACTGATGTGTGCACTGTAGGTTATAAAGTTGCTAACTTTTTGACATTAATGGGGTATTTGTTTTACAGAATCCATTTTTTTTTAAATATCTTTTTTAGATAAATATTTTGCCCTACATATTATTGTTTACTAATGCTTATAGTGGAGTATTACACACCTTAATGATCGTTAAAAAATATGGTCGGTTTTAAAATAATAAAATAATCATAAATAATGGGATCAAAAAGTTAATTATGTTTTGTGATATTGTCTGTGTGGTAGTCCACCGCCATTTCACACAATACCGCTACTGATGAGACCCAGAGATTACCTCCTGTTCGAAACGCCTCTATAGCCGTAGCACATCATGCCATAGCTTGGTACCATACCGTGTCACAGTATCTTACTCCACCTTTAACCAGTTGTCCTACATAGCTCATCTGGCACATATTCCATGTTATCAACAACAGTATCTTCACAGATCGCTTCACCAGGTAACCGACGTAATTACCTTTACCTTGATATATCCTAAACATGTCACTAAATAGTCAACACTTCTTTTTAAACAAGTCTTGTTATGATTGATTCAAAATAAATAGGAAATAAAATCTTAAGAAGGCTGCAGCTGCTCGGTGAGATGTAATTAAATACTTTGGGGTATCCAGAGTACAATAAAGGTCGCTTAACCAAATTAAAACGCTTTATGATGAATATGTAACATCGTTTGTTTATTATGTTCATTTTTGTTTGTAGCCTCTAATTATTAATAAATTATTCAATAATTGTGGGAAATAATATCTTTATGTGTAGTATCTCTTTGAAATTTTTAGTTCACTGATTTACATTTCGTTCCATACTCACCAGTATTAGACAGACCCATCTTAGGCCCACCACACATAATTGAGGTAAATTTAAAATCATGAGAAGCATATACTAACATATAAATAAGTTAAAGCAAGAAATTGAAAATGAAAATGAAAATTAACCTTGGCATTCCACGAAAAGCTTTTTATAGCTAGCCTGAATAATTATGTAGAAGATTCGAATATCAAGCTAGGGTGCGCACCTCCTACTGCATCTTGGCAGTACACATACGACACAGAAAGTAGTGAACCACAAAAGATCAACTATGAGTGAACATTTGAAGTACAATTGGTGAAAGAGAATAATGCCTTTAAATCTATAACCACAAGTTCAGTATTTGTATTCTTATTGTACATTCCATAATAGTCATGTTTGACTTGCTAATGCAGTCTTGGAAGATGGTGATGAACATTGAATCAACAAACACTACGTTATGTCAGATCGGACCGATCAAAGTACGATAACAGCGGTGAATTATATAATCTATAAGATTTATAGCAGATGATACTGATGTTTAATTATAAAAAAAATACCGAAACGCAACATGCTATTGTATCACTGCGACACGAACATTTTAAAGTATGGCACCGAAATCCTTTATTGTGATATTCAAGTTTGAATATTTCAGTGTTTGAGTAAAGAAACAGTACACCTTTAATTATTTTAAGGATAATTAACAGTCAACGAAAGTGGTTTGGCAATGTATTTTTTGCTATCGCGCCCGGAGTTGTAAGGTAGAAAAGGCCTACTTTGAACACAATAGGCGAAACAAATGTTGGGAACTTCCTTGTTCTAAGTCGAAAGTGTAAGTGTTGAAATGGAGAAAACAGGATAATATCGGGGATTTAATTGTTCCTTCTTTCATTATCATATTTAAGTTGCTGAAGGTAATACGATATAGTTGTAAGTTGTTGACTCAATC
>JAIPMN010020168.1:0-21102 GCA_020650975.1 Apostichopus californicus
ATATATAACATTTTTTCCCTCTCCTCTGTTCACAAGCAATAAAGTCACGATTATTGCATCAAAATTTCTCAGACATATTGAGGTGATGGGTTGGAGACAGCAGTTTTCCAGTCACTCTTCTAAAAACTCAATCGGAAACACAAGACTTGGAACTCTGACCAAATATGAATCACAAAATTTCTTTCCTTTTTTCTGAAGTTTTGAACACTCCAAAGCATGGGGCCCGTATCAGTCCATTTTTGCATTTTTGTCCTTTATTTTCTTTATTGGTTAGACAATTATCGATACAGACAACAAGTTTCTGTCGGAGCCAGACTTCTCAAAAATGAGAGTTATGCTGGGAATTTGAATGCAAATAGAATTAATTCATAATAAGTAAGTCTCACTTCGTATTCACAGAGACTGTAATTTGATAGTAAGAATTGCATTTAGTGCACGTCTCTAAATACACAAGCTGGGGAGGAAATATATGTAAGTATCACTTTTTTTTGGACATCCTCTTAAATCCTCTAGAGAAATGATGAGAATAAAGGGGGTCAGAACCAGTCATAATATTTCACTACACGTAATGAGGATGTAGCGGTCATGAACGAAGGAAAATAGTTCTGACAAATTCAAGTCGCTTGAATCATTCAAATTTAAAGGGATATTAGAGGCATTGAAGACTCGCCCCAAACCGTGTGCGGCCATCTGAAAAAGATAACTTTCTGTTGCTTGCAAGTGACGTTTTGTTTGTGTCGCTACAATATGCAGACAGTAATGAAACGTGATACCTTGTTATCTTTAGCTGGACCTGAGATGTCTATCGCTGTATCGTTTAAACACTGTGCTGTGGGTATTGACCGCAGCTGTATGTACTGACTGTACACTATAGTGTCTAATTACCGAAGGTAGCAAGCTGTGTGTGTATTTTCTGGGATCAATGGTGGTGTCTAACACTTCTGTTACAAATCATTCGAAACTAGGTCAGATTAACGGCATTAGACGTTTCTTTTTGCGCGAGTCTTCACAACTTTTAAACAATGTCAAAAATTTCAATAGATCACATAGAAAGTAAAATAAAGAAAAATTTCTTGCAATTTCTGTCTTGATAGCTTGTCTTGTGGCTGAGATATATAAATTTTGCATTTTTATACATATCTCATTCGGATATCAGTACATTGTGCAATAATTTCTGATGTCACGTATATGGATGTCACATCACACTGTCTCCGTTTTTCTTAACATTTTCATACATGCAATGAGAAACCACTAACAGATATCATTGAAATCACAGTTTAGTTGCGATGAAGACAATGATACCATTTCCAACATGAAATAACAACAGGTCACACTATTGAAAAATATTCAAGGGTTATAATTATATTAATACTAAAGAAAAACAAAACCTGGTGTTGGTGTAATCCCTGCATTGCACCAAGAGGAATGTGAAAATAATGGCCGAAGTTACGAGGACGTGCTCATGTTGGGCGGCTGTGCCCAGCAGTTCTGAATGCTGCCAAACACAAACGGTATTTTAAACATCTCCGCGTGCCCGGCACTTTTTTGGAGGATTAACTTAACAAATTTTACCATTACCAAAACATGGGTGAATACTTGGCACAGAAGTTAGTGCCAGAATAGCACCATCTGCCATCTGAGCATACTTCATTTGCAAAACTTTCCAAGGGGGGGGGGGGGACCCCACCTATGAGACCTCTCGCTCCGGACAATTCCTGAGCACATCCCTGAAGTTAGTATTTATAGTGAGCTGGGAGTTGGATCATTAATTGTGCTTCGTTTCACAAGCTCTGTGTAATATAGATACTTTATAAATTCTCAGTCTTTGTTATAAATCCCTTTAAACAGACTTTAAGACTTTCCTTTCATGAAAAATCCACTAGTGAGTCATATATTGCAATACATGACTTTTATCACATAAGCTAGGGCTACACTTATCAAGGAAACTTAGCTGTCCAGAATGTCGAGCAGAAATACCATTTTGAAAGACCAGTGAAGATCTGGATAATTTGGGAGGTAAGAATGTGTAGGAAAGAAGTTTTGACGATCTTTATTTGATTGTGATATTACACAGCATATAAGGTTTTTTGTTTTGCTTTGATGGGAGTGGGTGGGGGGGGGGGTGGTGTGGTATGAGGATACACACAAGATACATTGTATACTGTCATAACATGTGACCTCTTTATAAGTCGCAGGATGAGCACTTAAAATCATGTGACTCTACTGTACCTACGTGTGAATGTTGCCAGGATTAGCCTACTGTAGCTGCCTCTGTAAGCAGTAAAGAGAGTTCCTCTCATTAAAATGTCAGCATAAAACTCAACACTAATGAAAAAATACAAGCTTAGTTTCATGCTGAGGCAACAATTACTACAAAATACAATGATGTCCTACGTTAAGTCGGCTACTAACATTTACGGATTCTATTGTGCCTCATGATTGATGGGAGTTTTGAAAGCAAGATAATGGACTACTAAATAGAAGAGCTACAATTCATTTGATGAAGGATAAAAGCCAAAAAACACACATAAAAACAATCTTCATTATGACAACAATACCCATGAAAGTTCTACTATCAGAAAATGCAATGCTAAAGCATGGTTAAAACATTACACAATCATAAGACTGTAGAAATATAAAGGACGACAATCTTAGCATCGTCATCCTGTCATCCTGTCACACTTTTAATTTTTTTTTGTTGAGTTTTCAAAACCATAACTACCTCTAGTGCTGTTTTAGATATATATACATATATATCCAGACCTTTGGGAAGTTTCACGTATGAAATGGGTGGAATCTATAGATTAACAATGCTACGGAACTATTGTCAGAAGCACAAGTTGTCCATAGTACTGTAAGAACTTTAATATTATGCACAGATTGGTTGGGAGATTCAGCTTGGTTATAATATAGGAAAGAATGCTGAGCATAATATAAATCAGCAACGACAGATGGTTACAAATCATTAGTACGCGAGTGAAATGTCAAGACTTAACTTTCAGGATTACAAATTGTTTTGCATTAATTGCAATTAACAAGGTATTAAGTTAATGCTGCAGTGTTACCCTAAAGTTTCAGTCATCGTCACATTGACAAGCTTGCAGCTTGGCTTCAAATGGAGCATAAACATTTTGAGAAACTCACCTTTCCATATGTATACACATGCAGTCATAATGTTAGTAAATTGATGTTAGGATGATTAATGCAACAAGTTGTGTAATTGATGCCCAGAATAGGTTGGAACATTTGGGAATAAAACAAAAATCTGCATGAATTTAAATGATTCATGGACTAGAAAAGATGTAAGCACAATCGATGAGTAAGACACCCAAGACAGAATGAGAGTCATCAAACTGTCTTTCTGGCCAAAAAAAAATATAGCCTTAAAGAAAATAAACCATAAAAATCAACTCAAATCATTTGAAAATCAAGAACACGCTCTTATCTACAGGATATCACTACAGCCTTGTAATTGCCACTTATACTGGATTGCACATTAATCTTTCAGTTAACAGTAAATTTGAACCCTAAAGCTTCATAAAATATTCAAAAGCACATAAAAGACGCTAAAATCCAACGCTTGCTTTCAGTTGATTACCCAATGCTCATACAGAAATAATGCAATGTTAACATGCAATGTGTAAAGTAGCATGCATGCATACATATGTATTTCGTCTGTACAAATATGTTTATCATGAAGCTTACCAACTCCAGCATGTTGTGATAGATTTGCTTTTCTTGTATAGATCTTTTTGTTGATATAAACATTGCTTTACATAGGATGATATTAACATTAAATATGCACCACCAAAAGATGCGTATCTTGTTGTTAGTAAAATCAAGAAAATCGAGTTGTCTGTCACTTTTGTTTTAATCAGGGTTCAGTTGGACTTGCATTTCATAACACTAAAAACAACAAAGTGACTTAATGACAAATTTGTAAGAATGTAAAGATATTCTAAATCACTTGCTAATGTTTTTTAGTGAAATATAGTTTTTTGAGTTTTTTGTTGATATAAACATTGCTTTACATAGAATGATATTAACATTAAATATGTACCACCAAAAGATGTGTATCTTGATGTTAAAATCAAGAAATTAAAGTTGTCTGTCACGTTTGTTATAATCAGGGTTCAGTTGGACCTGCAGTTTATAACAACAAAGTGACTTAATGACAAATTTGTAAGAATGTAAAGGAATTCTAAATCATTTGCTAATTGCTTAGTTTTAATTGAAAAAGAGTTTGGTTTTCTTATCGTTGGTAACTTTATAGGTAAAATACTACAATCTGTGACTTAAATGCAAAATGCAACTTTGTAGCAATTAAGTACAGTCATACAAGGAAGGGACTACTTTCATGCTATAGAAGACTAAGATTTTTATTTCATAGGTGCCCTACCATCTCTGTAGTTAAAATAGATAACCCAATGGTCAAAACATTTTGTATCATTTAATTCTTATGCTTAAAAACATGTACATTGGTTTACTTAGTTTCATTTTGCAAATCACTTAATATTTCTTCATATTGCTCCAGAGGTGAAGTGGCCATGAACCTGGGTAGGCTTAGCTTATATTGGTTTGAATGTATTACTTTTATTGACTTAAATAAGTTTATTGTCTAGCCTCTCATTTGATTGCCCTTTTTGATATGGCTAAAATATTTCGCCTTGAGATGATACCAAAATAAAACAAAACTGTTAGCAAACTGCTTATCCACTAGAGAGCCTGTGTAAGAAAATGTGTAAAAGTAAGTTGGCCTGACGTTTCAATCCTAGCAGGATCTTCTTCAAAGGCTAAATGACAAGTAACAGTAACAGAAGAGACAAAAACAGGCACAGAATACAGACAGTATAATGAGTATGGTGAACACAAAGAGATATATAGATACAAGGGGATTAGTAGACAAGGGATGGAGAGAAGAGAATTGAAATGATACCCACATGTCTTGATGCACCAACTACATGATAGTCGCATGTATATGTGAAAAGTATTCTATTTGCAAATAGCTGAAAGTACACATTTTCTGTGGTTATCCACTGCTTCCTTTGGAGTCTGGGTTGAGTATAGCCTAGGCCTAACTATAGCCTTATAAGTTATAGTTATAGAACAACATAGCCTAACGTTAGGTAAGGATTGGTAGGCCTAAAGATTAGAAGCAGTCCTTTGTCAGGCCTAATTAGTTAGGCCAGCCTGACCTTCACTAGTCTGGGTCAATATGGCTAAAAGTAAAGTTAAGACTATGTAACTCGAAGTGTAACTAATCTAAGGCCTAGCGTACTTAATAGCGTGCAAGTTTAAAGAAATTAAACTTGCAACATTAGGCCTAAGTTTCACTCACAAATGTTCCATGCACATCGCACTACGACGATACTGTCCAGTTCTGTAATCTTTTGATCTCCTTTTGCATTCGATTTGTTAAAAATACGTCGTTTGAATGGTAGTCAGGTACACCAAATTACGACAGATTGTAAGTTACAGCTGTTGTGCATCCCACATGAAATTCAATGACTGATCGGTCAATCGGTCACACATAAATTGTTGTTGATCTGAACAACACTGTATGAATGCATAATTGACGACACTGTACTAGTGCAGCGAGCAGACACTTTGTTTAGCCGTTTTCTAGGTACGGTTTGCCTAGCAACTCGGAGCAATGTGTTAATGGTTACAAATCATCAAAGTCTGGTTACTTGGCCTCGCTGCGATATTGTCGGCTTTTAGTTAAATTCCCTATAACCGAAATATAAAGCAATTTCTCTACCGATAGATGCGAAAACATGGGTGCCCCAGTGAAAAAAGAAGAAGCTCCTTTAGAATTGGAGAGTCAGATG
This sequence comes from Apostichopus californicus, assembly GCA_020650975.1. Taxonomy (NCBI): domain Eukaryota; kingdom Metazoa; phylum Echinodermata; class Holothuroidea; order Aspidochirotida; family Stichopodidae; genus Apostichopus; species Apostichopus californicus. Next base: position 5,832 of record JAIPMN010020168.1, read on the forward strand.
ATTCTCCGTCTTCCAGAGGTATGTCAAACACAGTCACAAAAAGTCTCGCATATCCGGTATAAGTCAACATACCACAATAGGCTTTAGCCCAGTATGACTGAGTTAAGCCACGAATTCTACAACTTGTAGTAGGGTATACAAGTACTGTACAACTGTCAGTTGTAGAATTACTGGTAGTGATACAATTGTAGGGATTATGCATAACTTGGGCTAATTTAGTTTAGTTTATTTGGATTCTGTGTAACTTAGGCCTTGACCTTTTTGTGGAAATGTGAGAAGTTTTGTTGAAACTGGTCATGACAGGTCAACGTAAACATGTTTTGATAGCATGAATAGGCCTACCAAAAAAAGTAAAGAAAATGAGTTCTAGGCCTAGGGTATGCCTAACAAGTAACATTAGTCCTCACCTTAGTCCTATGTTGAGTTAGCCTTACTATTTTATGAAATAGCCTAGTGCTATAACGGAAATCCCTCTATTATCAATATCAGTAACGACAGCAGCCTAAGGTAGGCTACTGTAGCCCACAGGTACTCCCAATTTTGATGTAAATCAATCAATGTAAAATAAAACTTCATTCTTAAAAAATGCAACATACTGAGTAATGTAGTTCATTAGCATTTTCTGACACAGGCTATGTTTCGGATATATTCAATCATCGGTAATCTTAAACCAAAGTAATAACTGCCATAGAAGCCTTAACTCACCGGCCAAAATAAATTGCTATGCTTAATACATTACATGTTCAATCTGGCTGATTATTAAAGCAGACTTGGCTGTCAATAGTTTGGTAAATGTGTTCACTAAACATTGCCCTGCCATCTTCATGGTTTTTCTTAAATGTTGTGTAGTATACGTTGGGAGTATCTATGCTGTACCCTACATATTAAGTACATGCATCGCACACACAACTGTCAGTAGTTTGGCTGGTATAGGCCTATCTTTGTCTCATCTAGTTGGACGAAACATTTATGTTGTCAGCATCATTTGTGTAGTTCCAAGGATATTGATACTTCTTCCAAATTTGCTGATATTTTGACTGAAAAGTGAATTGTAAGGCTACAGAATCTGTATGGGTTCTGTGAACAGAATATACATCATTTAGTTCTAGTGCCATTGGGAAGTATTTGTGTGGTTGATTGGAAATCCATGTACTCTCTGATTTTCATTTTAAAAAGTTTTTTTCTTGCTATTTATCAAAGAGTAATGAAGGCCAATCTTTGAAGAGCACGGTAAACATTATTTCCAACAAATTTGTATCAGCAACCCATCAGTGCCAGTTGTTCATTGGACTGTTGGCACTGTGCAGTCATACAGCTACTGTAGGGTAAACTTGGTACTAAGTACACATGTATGTGGTTATGTGCATGTCTTAGTAGTAACCTAGTGTGAGTTATTCTTATGAATAGCCAATTACATGCCCTCTAGTCATAGTACAAACTTTGGCAAAAAGGCTTTAAGAGTAAGACCCCTCCTAAAACCTTTGCAACTTATAAACTTGTAAAAAACTTAAAAGTGCCTTTCATAAAAATTCTGTAAGCTATTTTACAAAATTCTTTGTTATTTTCCCAAATAATTTGTTTTAAGACAACGGCCACACACAAAGTGTATCTTCAGAGTTATTATTTGTCGACCAGGTTACTGTACCGTTGATGCATTTGAATGCCAATTCTGTTAAATGTCAAAACTTGAGCACAGATTTCCCTATGGTTTTTCCTTTCGTCTTTCTAAATTATCACATGGTGGATACACCACATTTTGAACAAATGTTACAATTCCGCAGGGTCTGTCTTATGACTTAGCTGTGCATTCACATACCATGATATAGTTGGAGCTCGTTAGTTTTGGCAAAATGTCAGGGTATCTATGTATCCATGGTAACAAGCTAAAACATTTTTTTACTTCTAACATTGCAGTTTGTACTGCTCTACTCTGGGACTTTTGTGATTGTGTTTATGATAGAACCAAAAAATCCACATTCTTTTGCTGAGGATGAAATTTAAATGTCAATCAAAAATGTAGCCCATATTCTCATGAAAATATTAACAGCTTAAGTTTTTTCTTTTGCTGAATACAGTTTGTACTGTCTGTGAAAGGCTGCAAGGATATCTAAATTGTAGCAATAAGACACTGGCTGCTCTTGTAAGCTTATAAATCTGTTTAAGGTTTCTTAAGTTTGAGGAATCAAAGAACAATTTTGTGAAAAGCTGGATTTGAGCTTTATATTTGACATTTTGTTCTTTGTTTACATAGGTACTATGAAGTTTTGAAGATGTCCAAGTTTCCTATGAAAGTCATTTTTGACCAGGGAACTGTAAATAATTATCATGATGTGAAAGTTAATTTGTAGTTAAAGATCGTTGGTAGAGTGCTGGGCCTGTAATCCAGAGGTCACTGGTTTGATTCCCGTTCTTGCCATTAATTTTTGTGCTCTTTTCCATTGTTTCAACTTTCCCGGTCAGTTTTCCGTTGTTCATTTACTTGTATAAAGTTGATTTCAAGTTAAATATTTTTTATCCTCAAGGATGAGTTTCTTACAGGTTCTCTTCCTAAGGAAAAATCCTAAAGTATTGTTCCCAAAAGTTTCAATCTTTAGTGGAAGTTGTTATATTATTTAGTTCCCTGTTATTGTGAATTTTTTGATAATTTCTTTCAGCATGCTGCAGAGGAAGCTAGGAAACTTGTCATTGCAGGAACTCAGAATCTAAAAGACAAACTCAACATTGACTTGAGAGGTAAACGTTTTGTTTCAAGTGTTTTATTAACACATTTTAGATGTTGATCCTCTTGTTACAACATGGGACAAAGTGCGTTTGTTAAACCTGTTGATATTTCATCTAACATGCTTCTTAGGTAAATATTACCATGGTAACTCTATTATGTAGGTGAGTCTTAGAGAAGGTTAGTGCAACATATGCCTTTTATTTATTTCAGTTCAAAGTTTATGTACCTTCAGGGAAAACATTAACCCCAGAATAATTGTATCTGTTTGGTTTTCGCATCTGTGAAAGATTTAGAATGTAATATTAATGGTCGAAAGACAAGTTACAGTAGGCAGCCACATTTGTCCCACAAACTGCAGTCACATAGTTTGTGAAATTCAGTGCTCACCTAAAGGCTTAACGTTAGACAATGTAACTAAAGGTTCACAAACGCAAGATTTGTGGCTAAATCTTACAAAGTCATGCAGACACTGAGTGCTCATGTAACATATATATTTTCAACTTCCAGCACCTTTTATGGTTGAATTACACATTAATTCAGTATTCTATTTCTTTCATTTCCCCTGGAATAGGAGACGGCCGCCACGCTATCGTCAGATTTGATCAAGAGGAATTTGCTGCAAAGGTAATCTGGCCTAATAATAATACTACTAATTTCATCCCTCACTTAATTACGTCAAACTTTGTTGGGTTCAGTTAAAAAAGAAAACTCTTTTTCCTTTTGTTTGTCTTGTTTCAGCTTGTGGATCTTCCTTGCGTCTTAGAGTCTCAAAAGACGTTTGATAAGAAGACGTTATGGAAGACGGCCGACATCTCGCAGGTAAATTATGCCCAATGCAGGGTCTATCATTTTATAATTTATTCACTTAGAAAGCAAACATGCAGGTGTATATAAATCAAAATCTACTTGCTAAAAGTCAACTTCTCACTGGCATTTTTCTGCATTACAGCACACTTCAGCTGCTAATGTACAGGCTTTTGGTAGTTCTCAGATCAGCCCAATAATATTTGATATATAGACCTAATGTCAGGTACGGAAATCATGCAGATTGTTTGACTGACGATTGTTAACTGACTTACCAAAATCATCTTACGTTATTATAGATCATCAAATGCTACCATCAAAATTTTGGTGCTCTAAAACGTGTAAAAAATTAAAAAAAATGTCTATACATGATATATATATATATATCAAGCTTACTTCCTTGATCAAGGAACCTGATACAGAGTTGAGATTGGGGTGGCCATGTCCTCCACCCTGGTGATGGGGGCCCTGTTGAGGTTGTTATGTTCTAGATCATTCCCAGGTATCTATGTTGCTACGATGAGAGTTCTCAGTAAAAATATCGGTATTGGGGGAATGCTTTGAGGATTGCAACAAAGCGCTTGTTACAACTTGAACATAAGTTAATTGACTTTCTAGCATATTATTTGGCAATATTGATGCTGATTAGTTAATAGGATAGTGTTGACCAGGTATGTCGAAATGTGACATAATTCATGTATACAATTTGTTAATGTTATTAATGATCACAGTAATATCTTGGAACTGAAATGGTTTAAATGGTACAAACTGGCATGATCTCACAAGAAACATTAAGATTCAAAATAAGTAGGAACATTTGGAAAATATGCAGACCATTTTTTTTTAGCTCAAAAAGCTTTCAAGCAAACCATTATTGAAAGATCAGAGATAAAGAGTAGCCAAATTTTGTTTGTATGAAATGGACAGGAAAACCTTAGTCACAATTCTGCAGTCAAGTCATGGGGACATTCTTATTAAAATGGGAATGTTTAGAAATATTCTATGTATTGTAGTGTCAAAACTCCCAAAATAGGGTGTTGTCTAATTATGACAGAGAAGTTATGTTGGACCTGATATTATAAGCCAAATGGTTCGGTGATTGGGTAACCAGAAGATGGAAAAATTCCACATAATATGAACACGATCATTGCAAAATATACATAAATGAAACAGAAAGTACAAAAACCTTCTTGTCTTGGGTCAAAATGTATTCACATGTGACCAGTTTCTCAGGTGGAGTTACTTGTACCCCTAAGTTTGACTGAGTACACCATAGGCATTGCCCAATTTAAGGGAGTGACCGTACTTTGAATACACTACTAACAGTCAGCCAACCCTATCACAGTCCCATAAACTTATCAATATGTATTAATTTTTTAATAATTCTCATCTCCTTTGAGGCACAAAATTTGTGGCAAATCATTAAGTTTGACCTCGCAACCTGTGAGGATTTTTTTATTGAAAGTTGTTAAACGGCTCTTCTTACATTACCGCAACAAGTTAGCAGTACATATTTTATTAAGTTCTCACACATCTTTTGCATGGTGATTGTTCATTTTGATCAATCCCTAGTGATATATATGTCAAGATGTTGAATTTGCTTGGGATTTGATGTGTAAACTGAGACCTGAGAGTTTTCTAACACCCAACGATCTTTTATCTTCTGGTTTGATGATGCTTGTAAACATTGGAAGTTTATTTTGGACGGTGACCCGATATCAATAACTTATTTTACCAGGGAACGAGGTACCGTATAGGGTTAGAATATAACTCCCTCTTTCAAGTAAAATGACTGGAGGCAGTTGAGATCCAGTTTAAAGACTTATCAAAAAAAGAAAAAAAAATCTGAATTTTGAAAGAAGAAATAGCTGAACATAGTTTATGGACTGCAAACCTCACGTTTTATCTATAAAATCTTGTCAAGTTTCTCTCAAGGCCTTTTTTATGGTACTGTCTTAAATGTCCTATCTTAAAGGTTTTAATGACTGTCTAAGGCAGGGGTGGGCAACCTTTTTGGATGAATGGGTCAGATACAAGGAGTGAAAAATTGACTGGGCCGCACCCTAACCAACGACCTGCTGTTGTGTGTACTTAATCTGTATTCACAAAAACACAATGTCAATACAGTACAGTTGATAATTAATGGGGATAATAGGCCTACCTGACAGCATCATTAGTGCCGATAAATTCTAAGTAGCTAGCTCGTTTTTTGTGATGATGTACAATAGATTGATTGTTTTCTTTTTTTTGAGACATCTCACGGGCCGCAAAAATATTCACTGGTGGGCCGCATATGGCCTGCAGGCCGTAGGTTGCCCACCCCTGGTCTTAGCCAAGTTAATTTCTAAAAAAAAAATAGAAACAAGAAGTATGGTTTGTCACTCGGTTGAAGGAATGTAAACTATATTTTTTTTCCTTTGCATTATTGGTGTTGCCAATATGCATCGTATGTTGTATTTGATGTTCAGATGATTATATCTGAGGGGAGAATATGTCTGAAAAAAATCTGGGATTTTTGTCAATCTTAATTCTGAAAAAGGCACAATGCTACTGTAAATAATCAGGCAACTGACATTTATACTTTCAATCGTTGACCAGTATAAATTATTTTGCCTCAAATAGTCTCAATGTACTCTGTGTACACAGTTACATTCGACTCGACTCAATCTCTGTAACGCTTTACGTACACCCAATTATACAAAACACGATTGATCGCTGGCACAGAAGGGCCTCCCGTTGCAGTCACCTATTTATGTGAGAAAATTTTTTAAAATGTGGAATTTTGGTGATCTTTTAAAAGTTTGCTTAATCTTTTTTGGGCCTAGCATTTGTTATGCTTTTGTAAGTTCTGCACTCGATACAGTCCGAAAATGCTGCCACGAAAATGTAAATTTATAGATATTGTCAACTTAAAAATCACTTCAAGACGGATCAAATATCTATCTTGTTATGTTTAGTACTCGAGAGGGCTGTTGAGTAAAAAAAGACAGTTTCTACTAGACTGGCCCCCACTGTGCAGACGGAATATTCTAACGAAGTAAATACACGGTGCATTATTTGTAATGAGCGTTTAAATTGTACAGACGAGTGATAGATACTGGACTGTATCTATCTCTCGCTCTCTTGTTCTTAACGCTGAGATGAATATAACCACCTTGACATTTAGAATTGCTGTCGCAGGTTTATATATAAGGATATATCGTAATAATTCATTCAAATCTGTAATTTGTATTAATAGAAACAACAGGGTAAAAGAAGTCTCGTAGTGGAACCTCCTACGAAGGAATATTTTATTTTGTATTACATACTGTATAGGGGTACTTTAGAGAGTAAGATGCAAAAGTGTTAATTTTACACTGATCACAAACTGTGTGGGCTATTTTAGGTATCAGTGTAATCAACTAATTGTTTTCAGTAATTGTTTTTTTTTGCCTGTTATATCTTTAAAAAAACAAACAAACAACAATATCTTTATGTTTATATTTTGCACTAAGGTGATACAAAATCAAAATGCAAAAAAACCCAACTGATATGGCATTCACAGTAGATTAATGTTGTAGGATGATAATTGATAGCTTTGCGATGCTTTAGCAAACAAACATTCTTGAAAGGGCATTTGTGATGATGATCACTTCGATTTTGTTCTGTGGTTTAGTTTTATATTTCAGCTACTCCATAAATTTGATCAGATTTTGCCACTATGAGTCAAAGCAGTCAAAACCAAGCAAAATTGCCCTAACTTTTTTAAGTTGCAAACAAATTTATGGTATAATTCTGGTAAATAATAGGTGAAAGAATTCATGAAAATTCCTCAGAATACAAATTGACCCCCACCTCCCCTTCCCTACAGACACTGGAAGTTTTAGCTGGTTTCATCAAGAATGTATGGATTAAATTGTATTCTAAAAAGGGGTTACAATTATGACTTTCAAACACGGCAAGAAACAGTGTCTATCAGTGCAGCTACATATTTATGACACAAAGTTATGCGGGATACGTAGTTACCACACGCCAGCATACATAATGCATACAGAGTACTAACCAGTAGAGTCACATTCATATTAAATCCACATAATCTTCAGGTTGCTAAGCAGTGGGGCTCAGCATGGTGAGAGTGTGTGTGGGTGTACGCATGTATTTTGTGACTCACTCACAGTGCAAACATGTGATATGCAAGTGAAGTTTCAGTTTACTTGTAATGTGGAATATTGAATCAGACATGACAACCATACATTCCTCCATGACGTAGTGAACATTAATGTTCCCTATCGTCTTTCATGATGACATCCCACTCTGCAATGAATGGAAGGTCAATGTTTAACTTTTCTGTTTGGAAATCTGTCATTTGGGGGTCTTTGTGTAAACCTTTGGGAATCAGTAATTTAGATTTCTCCTTTCTCAATCGTCAGATGTTGGTGTGCACAGATGATCCTCTGCCTCTAAACGACGAAGACAACAAAATGCAGAGACGGCCCGCCAACGAGAAAGTAGACAAGAAATTTGTCTGGAATCACGGAAGTATGACTAAATTAATTCTCCGATTGTGAAATATATTTATGAGTTCTTTAGTAAAAGGTGTTTGAAAGAGAGAGAGAGGTGGAGAGAGAGGTGGAGAGTAGTAATAAAGAGTTGTCCACAGATGTCTCTATAATCATGGACTTTGTGCTGGCTCTGTAGAATGCACTATTCTGTACTACAATGCTCATTTCATAAGCAAGGTCTCTTGCAGACCTATATTAAAAACAATCAACTTTTATCGCTGTATTATAAAGTGCTATGAAAAGTGCACACGTATAATCTTTGACTCACAGCCCACACTTCATTTTTTATTCTCACAAAGACGAATGAAGCAGGTTTTTGATGATTTTGCCACAAACATCTTTTCATGTCCATAGTTGTCATGATTACTTCTAAATGTTAATATGATAAGATTAAAATAATGACATACCTTACTATTGTTTGTTTTAATTGTTCTTTTCTTCAGTTCTATGTTATAATTTCATAACTTGTCGTGTCGCTCGAGAAGTCGATTTAGAAAACAGAACTGTACCAAAACGTGAGAAGAATGTATGTATCGTTGTCTTAGAACTCTATGTGGAACCGTTTTCGTTTAAAATTCAATTTTGTCTTTCTTTCCCCTATCTTTTCTCCCTTTTTACTTTCCCTTTCGTCAGTCACACCACCTCTAAAGAATGTGAGGAAAAGAAGATTCAGAAAGTCTGCTCGTAAAAAGGTATTTACGAGGTGTTAAAATGTATCCTGTGACATTTCGAAAGGTCAACTTACCTTGCGTTAGGAATTGCTTTATTACATAAAAGTTGTTTAACTGCAATCTGTTGCCAAGGTGTTTTTTTTTATGGCTGTCTGTCAACAGGGAGTATACAAGGTTTTGCTTTATGTCTGTCAATACATTTTCTGTCTTATTAATGATACATTTAACTGCTATGTTCCATATCACTGACTTAATCATTTTTTATTGCTTTGCCAGAGACAAAAACGAATCGATACGTTGGTGATGGCCTGTGTTCGTATGTGTGTGAATGTGTGTATGTGTGCGTTTGTTTTGCTATCTGACCGAGGACTTGAACAAAAGAATTCCAGGTCCTCGGATGTGATTTCTAAAGAATCACCACGTCCTCGAAAGAATTCTATTGTTATGGGGTATTGTTAAGGTTGGGATAGGTGGATTTGAACAATGGAAAAAACAATGGGGTCCTCGGTCTGAATGTAAAACACACCTGTGTGCGTGCGTTTGTTTTTCTATCTGACCGAGGACTTGAACAAAATAATTCCAGGTCCTCGGTTGTGATTTCTAAAGAATCACCACGTCCTCGGAAGAATTCTATTGTATGGGGTATTGTTAAGGTTAGGGTACGTGGATTTGAACAATGGAAAATACAATGGGGTCCTCGGTTGGAATGTAATACAAACATGTGTGTTTGTGTGTGTGGCTTGTAAACATGATAACTAAAAAGCTATACGGTGGGTGAACTTCATATTTGGTATGTAGATGCACCTTATTGATTAGAAGAAACCTTTTTGTTTTCTGTGGAGATCAAAGGTCATTTGAGGTTAACAGATCATGTCAAAGTCTGCAAACCTTGTAAGCACTAAATACTAACATGGCTATATAATTTAGTCATGTTGGTAGAAAAATGTTAAGTTAATTTCATCAGGTTTAAACTTTAAACCTGCTTAAATTAACTAACACCTTTAAAACAGATTTGTATACATTAAAACACGATATAAACCTACTGCAGTTACCAAATCTACTCCCATCAGGCAGAGCTAAAATGATTGCATCTTTTAAAAGGTGATTTACGGTACTCTGTGCATAAACTGAGGTCAGAGAGGTTATCAATTTAATACCCCCGTAGGTCCCATGACAATGAAGTACCCACTTGAGTTAATGCAAATGAATTTACTAGATGGGAGATAAACCCAGGGTAGCTGCTACTGTCACTCCTGGATAAAACTTTTCTCCTCATAGAGTGGCAGTAATGTATTACCTTTAGAGGCCAGTTTTCTGAAATGCTGGTTTCTAGTTCTTTCCAGAACCAACAACAAATGTTTCTTTTGGAGAAAACCAAGCCCTGCATGCAAAGTGTGGCAAGGAACCACAATGCCTGTTGGCTCTCTAGTTAAATAATGCTGCTCAATATTGATAGATGTTTGAAAATCTAAATCATGTTACAAAAAATCTTAAAGAAATATTTGACAGTTATAGAGTTAAAAAAACTGAATGACATGAAGAACAAAGTCCCCTAGAGTTGATGTTGATTTTGTTGTTGATGTTGTTTTGCTTTGATGTTGATTAATATGAAAATGGACTTACACTATGAAATGATCCTCTGTAGTAAAGATTCGTACCATATTTCTATGAAATGATGAACAAGAGTCATGTAATAATCTTTTTTCCCCAAATTAAGGGTTTCTATCTTCAATCATTTTTTTTTACCCTTTAAAAACAACAAAAAAAGCACAAAGATCCCATAAATAGATAGTTCAACAGCCTGTCTAGAGAACTTTAATTTCACGTAATAAATGATAATGCTACGAAAGTTGTTTTTGAAAATCAGATGGATTCGCTAGAAAACTGTAGCCGATGAAAGTTCATAAAGTAATCGAAGTCGTTCCGGTGATGTTAGTCCGATCAATTGCAATCACGAGATTGTGAGTAATATTTTGAAAGGTTTGCTAAAAAATTGTCCGAGACCAAATTGCCAAAGGTTGCTTTACGGATGACCGAAGAATTTTTTAATAGAAGATGAGGCATAGAGAAGGATGACGTGTATGAGCTTTTAGAACTTTTGAGGAAGCTTCTAAATTTCTCTCTTCTCATCTCTCGTAGTACATTGAGGCCCCAGATATCGAAGAGGAGGTTAAGAGACTGCTCAGGATGGACAGCACGGCCATCAAGATTAGTATCCTTTACCACGTTTTGAAATTTTTTATGAATAATCGATTCTTTTTATTATTTTTAAATAGCTGCATGAATTTTGTATTTTGAAATGGAGATCACTCGATTGGTGTGGTGCATTGTTCTTGTCTTAATGTTTTGAGGTATTTCATACTCGCTTGGGAAAGGACTTTCTAAATTGAAAAGATTCCAAATTTGAGTTAAAATGTTGAATTGGAAGCCACCCGACGTGTAAGTTGTAATCCATAAGCCCTTGCGGGTTTCTCCCACATTTGTGGTCGCTTAAGCGTCGTAAAAATAACTGCTGATTATTATTATTATTATTATTATTTATTATTATTATTATTTATTATTATTATTATTATTATTATGATGATATAATGAAATTAATGTTAATCTAATATTGAGAACATTAATTAGCGTAGAATCGTAAGTTATATTTCAGCTAGGTTAAGGTCAGATATTTGTCTTGATTTCTTTTGTTATAATTATCTTCTGATCAGTTTTTGTCTAAGAATCTTGAATGCAAATTAGACTAGTAAAGGAGGACTGGTGCTGTGCAATGTTTCATTTACTCTTCATATTTTATCTGTATTATATATTTGCTCCTCACGCTGAGACCACAGAGTGACTCAAAACCTTTCTTCTCTAGTCTCTGTGTATGACAGGTAGTACCATTCAGTTATGACAACAATATTCTTCCTGAGACGTTACCATAGCTACTGCTTCTTGAAACTCTCTACGATACTCGTGAGTTGGCTCATGTCCCCAACGTCTGCAGTTGCCAAAGAGTTTCTGACATACTTTATTCTAGACTAAGTGCCTCGGGGAAATTTTTACAGTGCATGACATTAGTTTGGAGGGTTATGCTTTCATTCGTGAGAGACACACTCACTGTTTGTGTCTTCCGATCAATTTTGTCTTGCCCAATAGTGCTTTTCACAAATTGTGACGCTTGGATCACAATTTTTACGATCCACATATTAAAGTATTGTCTTAAATTGCTCTGCTTTTCTTGGAAATCAGCTTTCCTTAAGATTTGTTTGATAGGATGGGAGGTGCTAGCTGATGAAGAAGTCAAAGATGAGAATAGACCAGGATCATCCACTGCTGGTGAGTTTATCTGTCAGCAAGGGGGGGGGGGGAGTGGGGGGGTAGAGGACCAGGTTGGGTCTCGGGTAAAATGATGTCATCATTCTCCCTCTTTGAAGTCTTTATAACCTTGTAACATTATTCATGGATGAATGAAGAATTTTGCTGAAAATGAAATTAACATTTTTCCTTATCCAATGCCTGACCAGGCTATCTAATTGGACATTGGTGCGGGATGTAGACCCCCAAATCATCCCCCTCCCCCCCCCCCTCTTGTCAGGCCTGTCTGAATGGCACAACTGTGGGATAAGGCTGAAATTCTTTTGACTTTGCCATAATCTGGTGGTTGTTCATACAGGAAATGTAACATGCATGGAATTGTATTCTGTCATTTAAGTTATCTTAAACTCACATCAGGAACCAAGGCATAAATTTTCATGGTATTGCAAAGGAGAAGAATGTCTGACATTAAATTTGTGGGATGAAAAAATGTTTGGGATGTGATTAATGGGTTAATAAAATCATTAAACTGGAAGAGACTAAAAGATTTTTAGTTTCATAGGTCTGTCTAACTTATAGATTTAAAGGGTAAAGTATGATGTGTTTTAAAAAATAGCTTCTCAAAAAACTTTTGATTCAACCGGTCTCTAATAAAATTTTGCAATAATTAAATGTGTACAATTTAGATAGCCTAACAATTTGCCCATGGTAGAATCTTCTTTATAGGCAATGTGAGGCAGAAGCAAAATGCAACATTTAATTATGTGTGAATAAAAGCTGGCAGAAAAGAGGACAAAAGTGTCATATCTTAGACATTGTGAATAAATGGATTTATAAAAATGAACGACAATGTTAGAAAATTCTTCGAAAAGCTTTATACCGACTCAAAATGGTCAAACTTGTATAATCCCTTCATCTCCAGATGAGAGTAGCTTTGATAAATTTGTCTGTCCCACTCCCCTCCCCCCAAAAATATTTTCAGACTTGCCACCTTAAAATCCAGTTATTGACAAATTTTTAGGATACCTTGCAGAAAAGTGACAAATCCTTGGTTTCTCATCCCTAGGTGACGACCTTCAACAGATCTTCGCGGACGTCAGCAGCTCGGAGGACGAAGGTCAAGATATCAACGTGGAAGACGACGAGGGGACTAGGGATTCCATAGACATGATGACCGATATACAGTCACAGGAACTGACACAACAGGAAGAGGATGCCGGGTCAAAGGTCATTGAGGGTGACGAAGAGAACAGCCAAGAGCAATGTAAGTCGTGTAAGAGGCAACCCGGTATGGGGAAGGTTTAAGGGGGGGGGGTTTATACATTCAGGTGTGGAAGAATGAGACCACTGCTATGGGTATGCATCCCTGTTTTCAACCTCACACACACAAAAATCATGAGTTCTTATTAGCACAACCTTTCATTTAGGGCTAATCATAGACCTAATTTAATGTCTAACTCTGTCTCAGAATGCACCATTTGATGCTCACCCCATCCTCCCCCCCCCCCACATCCTTACATTGGATTTGGCTTCAAAGACTCCAGGCCACCCCTTCCCCAATTATAACATCTTCTATTTGTCTCTGGCCCTTCCATAAAGTTTAGCCCTTACGTAAATGTATGTATTTTAGATACTCCTGCAAGTAGGAACTCGCGAAGAAGCCTCAATGGCTTATCAAAGCCGCAAGCTGACCGAAGTCAGTCTCTTACATTCATATTTAACGTCCATGATTATGAATTGTCAATTGTCAACAACTCTGTAACTGGACGACATACATTAATCTTGGAGTGACTTGAACCGGGGACCCTATGATTGGGAGGCACCGGCGTTAACCACTGAGCTAACACTCCAGTTGGGAAAACTCTGGATTTGGTTCCCCCCTCCTCCCCTCCACCTTTGAAATTATGTGCATGTCACTTTTGCTATAGGGGGCGCTCCTCTATTTAGAAAATGATATGTGCCAGCGTAAAACATTAAGTCAGGTCAGAACCTATGCTGGATTTATATTTCAATACAGAGGCAATTATATTAGCTGTTGAAGTGACCAGAAAAATTTAATTTTGATTTGACAAACCTAAGGACACTCAAAATTACTTTTTAGACCTTTGTTACTATAAGTTAGTTTTGAAGCACACAAAACTCCATTTTGATTTTTGGTAAATCAGCAGCAAGAAATATTTGCTGAAAAGTCTCTGGATAAGTTTAGCCTAGAATTTAGACAGACTCTAACCTATTTCAGACTCACATTTAGCTCTCTAGTGACCTGTTAACCATCAGACGACTCCATTGTGACATTCTGCAACTTCTCGTATCTTTGTTGGGCCTAACTTTCTTCTGACTTCCCTCTCAAAAAGTTGAGTCTATGTTTTAGCCAAGAACTAGGTGCTTGCATCATGAACTCACATCAATCAAGTAAAGTGAACTTATTTATCTTCTTAAGTCTTTTTTGTTTGTTTCTTTATTTGTCTTTTCTCAGCTGTCCTTACTCAGAGGTACACTCAGCTACAAAAAGAGTTGGAAGATTTGGAAACTAGAGAGTTGGCCCTGGGACAATCTCTGGAAACAGTGGAGAATGTAAATCTTAAGGTACAGTGACTGAAATTTTCTTGTCATTTTAACGATAAAACAGTGGTTTCCACCCAGAGGAGGGAAATATCCCTCATAGAAATTAATAGTCTTCAGTTTTGGCCCCCCTAATTTAGCCTTGCTAAAATTTTGCAAAAATACTCTGGTTAGAGTTTCTACCTCTCCAAGTTATACCCAGACATAGTGTACAGTACTCTCAATGAAATGTCTAAGAGAAGAACCAATGCCCTGCTGTATGGCATGTCAACTGAAATAAGTTTGAACAACAGTGACCATTACTTTGACTCTCTGGCCTATTTTGACGAGCAACACTGATAAACTTTGAGACACACTGTCAAAGGCTGAGGGGGCTGCAGCATCACTGCAGCTAGGCTGTCAAGGACAGACATAATCATTTGTGCACCACAATCCATATAATAGGCACTGCTGGTCTGCAGAGATATGCTCTAATATATTATTATTTTACAATATATTATATTATATATAATATATTATATTATATATCATATTATATATAATATATGTTATATAATCCATATTATAGGCACTGCTGGTCTGCAGAGATATGCTCTAATATATTATTAATAATATGTAATAATATATATTATATTATATATAATATATATCATATTATATATAATATATAT